>JAQBSW010004486.1:42500-68771 GCA_029291075.1 Eudiplozoon nipponicum | reverse complement strand
GCCATTCTAGACTAGAATCAACAAAAATACAATCGGATTTGCAACAAACTGAAGTGGAAATAACAGAGGCGCGTACGGTGATAGAAGTTTCCAAACAATATGAACGTTTAAATATTGTTTGTTGCGAAGACCTAATATATATGCAAGTATGTATTAGGTGTTGCGAACCTAGTAAACAAATTAGTTCAGTTGTGACCAGAAGGATAAACCAAAGGCAGCATGAACGGAAAGTATAATCTCATGCACATTCGTTTCGTGCTTTCTGGCGACTCATCAGTAGGAGCCGGTATTACGCCCTTTAACCACTATATATTTTGGTCAAAGAATGTGGGAATAATAGGACGGTACAATCTCCTAGACGAATGTGTAAACCTGCAATAGTGAAGCTAACATCATCTAAAGTCTACGACAATGCGACTTCAACGCTAACTCACACTATATAATATATATACCGAGTCTGTAAAGGATACTAACACTATGGCTATTGTGTTAGAAACCGATACCAACATTATTGTACCGTCCTATTATTCCACATTCTTTGACCAAATATATAGTGGTTAAAGGGCGTAATACCTGTTCCTACTGATGAGTCGCCGGTAAGCACGAAACGAATATGCTTGAGAGTATACTTACCGTTCATGCTGCCTTTGGTTTATCCTTCTGGTCACAACTAAACTAATTTGTTACTAGGTTCGCAACACCTAATACATACTTGAATATGAGCGTTTAACACTGCAATCCACACTGGCGCTGTTACCATGTGGAAATTATAAATTTTCGCAACAAGGTGAAACGATCAACTACACTGGGAAAAATAGCACTCGTACATGTAACAGTGAACAATGCGCACAAATGGTTAATTCTCAAGCCATCAAAACAATAATGACCAGATCTCAGACATCACTTTGCAATACTGCGAGAATGACCTTTACATGCAAACACGCATACACACAAACACAAACGCATACACACTTACCAACTAGCCAAAACAAGAAACAGAAGTAAAAACGAGTCAGATTTGTTACCACTAGCATAATCAATTGAAAACCCAAAATGTATAAATATGTATGATTGTATAAGAGATGATTAGTATTCACGAAATAAATGGCCTTTATCCGCTTTGTTATTAATGTGTTCTTTCTTCCTAATTATATATATATATATATATATATATATATATATATATATATATATACATAAATATATGCAGACATTAATGCATGTATACCTTCATTTTTAACATGGTTGTATATATCCATTTATTCAATTGTATTCGACATTAGGTCACGCACTTTTATTTCTTGTCAGTTTTAATCAATTTATATGAAATGAATTTCATGCACTGATTTATTATCACTTATGTATTCGCAATCTTGAAATGTGTTCATTTATGCAAATGCGTTTTTCTTGAAAAATCGGTATCAGTGAGGAATTGTAAATATTGAACTTTGTTAATGTCAGTAACAGTTTTGGTTTCCAAATGAATTCACTCTGAAACCTAATTATGAAAAGGTGTTTTTATTATGCTTGTTTGTATGGGTTTCAATCGTCACACCCAAAATACTCGAAAAACGTTTATAAATAAGATAGTCATTTACGAAGGCATAGTGCCAGTGTAATTGATTTCTTTCGAAGTTTGATTTCAATTTATTAAATGTCACATAGATAAATTATAGGCACAAGAAAATTTTGCATGTAATATATATATATATATATATATATATATATATATATAAACGCGAAGAGGTACAACGCGACACTACGGCAAAATTAGAATACTCCATAACGAAGATTCTAAACCGAATTATTTCGAAGGTCGAAGCTAAACAAGAAATCGACATAAAGCACAAAAATGCTTTTGTTACAGAATGCAAACATGCCAAGCCCGTAGGTTCAACGCAACCGATATTATATGGGTTGCCCAAGGTTCACAAAATGACCAACAATGAAGGACTTCCGCCTTTCAGGCCCATTTTATCTATGATAAATTCCCCACAGCACAAGGCAGCCAGACTATTATGCCGGATTATAAAGCCTATCATGAAAGGATGAATAGACCACGTTGTACAGGATAGCTTTCAATTCGTAGAAAAAATTCGCGACCTAAATTTGAAAGAGAGGAAAATGGTGTCCCTCGATATAAAGTCACTCTTTACTAGCATTCCAGTAAATAAAACTATAAATATCCTATGTGAATATATACGATCATCAGGAGCGGAAACACTGATAGAAGTGGACGACATGAGAGAACTACTTCTATTATGCACATCCAACGTACAATTCGTATTCCAAGGAGTCTTCTAGAGACAAATTGACGGCATAGGTATGGGTAGTCCTCTTGGACCAGTATTGGCAGACATATACATGCACCATTTAGAAACAACTGGTTTAAAACCATTTATCAATGGAGCTCATTTTTACGGTACGCTACGTTGACGATATATATATATATATATATATGTGTGTGTGTGTGTGTGTGTGTGCGTGTGTTTTCATTAATGTTTATATGTACGTACGTCAGTATTTATGTATGTATATTCTTGGGAAACCTGTTCAAAAATTAGGCGTTATACACCTAGTAACAAATGAGTTCGTATAGGACCAGAAAGAAGAACAAAAGTTAGTATGAACAGAAGGCAGTCTCAAAAGCACAATCGTTTCGGGCTTACTGGCGAATCATCAGTAGGAGCAGGTAAAACGCCCTATGCCCA
This sequence comes from Eudiplozoon nipponicum, assembly GCA_029291075.1. NCBI lineage: Eukaryota > Metazoa > Platyhelminthes > Monogenea > Mazocraeidea > Diplozoidae > Eudiplozoon > Eudiplozoon nipponicum. The sequence goes on along the minus strand of JAQBSW010004486.1, from coordinate 66,060 downwards.
CTATGTATAGGAAAATTGGACATTACAATCTCCTAGACGATTGCGTAAACCTTCAGTAGTGGCGTAGACTTCATATATAGAGTCTTCAAAACGCGACTTCAAAGCCAGCTCACTATCTATAATACATACCGATCCTGTAAAATGAACCGACAATATGTCTGGTAATTCAGAACCTGATACTAACACAATGGTTGCCGAATAGTTACATCATACCAACAATAGAATTGCTAGGTCGGAAGAGAGTACCAACACAATGGAGTTCAAGATATACTAAATGTCAGCAAAATTGAGAATGAATACTTCGCTACACACAAAACTTAAATAAATATATTGTACTTGCAAAATTTTCTTGATCCTCTAATTTATCTAGGTAACATTTAATAAATTGAAATCAAGCTTCGAAAGAAAACAAATACACTGGCACTATGTCTTCGTAAATGACTATCTTAGTTATAACCGTTTTTCGAGTATTTTGGGTGTGACGATTGAAACCCATACAAACAAGCATAATAAAAACACCTCCTTTTATTGATGTTTCATAATTAAGTTTCGGAGTGAATTCATTTGGAAACCAAAACTGTTACTGACATTAACAAAGTTCAATATTTACAATTCCTCACTGATACCGATTTTTGAAGAAAAACGAATTTGCATAAATGAACACATTTCAAGATTGCGAATACATTAGTGATAATAAATCAGTGCATGAAATTCAATTCATATGAATTGATTAAAACTGACAAGAAATAAAAGTGCGTGCCCTAATATCAAATATAATTGAATCAATGGATATATACAACCGTGTTAAAAAATGAAGATATACATGCATTAATGTCTGCATATATTTATGTATATACTAATTATATATATATATATATATATATATATATATATATATATATATATATATATATATATGTGTGTGTGTGTAGGCGTGTGTTTTCATTAATGTTTATATGTACGTACGTGCATGTATTTATGTATGTATATTCTTGGGAAACCTGTTCAAAAATTAGGCGTTATACACCTAGTAACAAATGAGTTCGTATAGGACCAGAAAGAAGAACAAAAGTTAGTATGAACAGAAGGCAGTCTCAAAAGCACAATCGTTTCGGGCTTACTGGCGAATCATCAGTAGGAGCAGGTAAAACGCCCTATGCCCACTATGTATAGGAAAATTGGACATTACAATCTCCTAGACGATTGCGTAAACCTTCAGTAGTGGCGTAGACTTCATATATAGAGTCTTCACAACGCGACTTCAAAGCCAGCTCACTATCTATAATACATACCGATCCTGTAAAATTTACCAACAATATGTCTGTTAATTCAGAACCTGATACTAACACAATGGTTGCGGAATAGGTACATCATACCAACAATAGAATTGCTAGGTCGGAAGAGAGTACCAACACAATGGAGTTCAAGATATACTAAATGTCAGCAAAATTGAGAATTAATACTTCGCTACACACAAAACTTAAATAAATATATTGTACTTGCAAAATTTTCTTGATCCTCTAATTTATCTAGGTAACATTTAATAAATTGAAATCAAGCTTCGAAAGAAAACAAATACACTGGCACTATGTCTTCGTAAATGACTATCTTATTTATAAACGTTTTTCGAGTATTTTGGGTGTGACGATTGAAACCCATACAAACAAGCATAATAAAAACACCTCATTTTATTGATGTTTCATAATTCAGTTTCAGAGTGAATTCATTTGGAAACCAAAACTGTTACTGACATTAACAAAGTTCAATATTTACAATTCCTCACTGATACCGATTTTTGAAGAAAAACGAATTTGCATAAATGAACACATTTCAAGATTGCGAATACATAAGTGATAATAAATCAGTGCATGAAATTCAATTCATATGAATCGATTAAAACTGACAAGAAATAAAAGTGCGTGCCCTAATATCAAATATAATTGAATCAATGGATATATACAACCGTGTTAAAAAATGAAGATATACATGCATTAATGTCTGCATATATTTATGTATATACTAATTATATATATATATATATATATATATATATATATATATATATATATATATATATATATGTGTGTGTGTGTGTGTAGGCGTGTGTTTTCATTAATGTTTATATGTACGTACGTCATTATTTATGTATGTATATTCTTGGGAAACCTGTTGAAAAATTAGGGGTTATACACCTAGTAACAAATGAGTTCGTATAGGACCAGAGAGAAGAACAAAAGTTAGTATGAACAGAAGGCAGTCTCAAAAAAACAATCGTTTCGGGCTTATTGGCGAATCATCAGTAGGAGCAGGTAAAACGCCCTATGCCCACTATGTATAGGAAAATTGGACATTACAATCTCCTAGACGATTGCGTAAACCTTCAGTAGTGGCGTAGACTTCATATATAGAGTCTTCACAACGCGACTTCAAAGCCAGCTCACTATCTATAATACATACCGATCCTGTAAAATTTACCAACAATATGTCTGTTAATTCAGAACCTGATACTAACACAATGGTTGCGGAATAGGTACATCATACCAACAATAGAATTGCTAGGTCGGAAGAGAGTACCAACACAATGGAGTTCAAGATATACTAAATGTCAGCAAAATTGAGAATTAATACTTCGCTACACACAAAACTTAAATAAATATATTGTACTTGCAAAATTTTCTTGATCCTCTAATTTATCTAGGTAACATTTAATAAATTGAAATCAAGCTTCGAAAGAAACAAATACACTGGCACTATGTCTTCGTAAATGACTATCTTATTTATAAACCGTTTTTCGAGTATTTTGGGTGTGACGATTGAAACCCATACAAACAAGCATAATAAAAACACCTCATTTTATTGATGTTTCATAATTCAGTTTCAGAGTGAATTCATTTGGAAACCAAAACTGTTACTGACATTAACAAAGTTCAATATTTACAATTCCTCACTGATACCGATTTTTGAAGAAAAACGAATTTGCATAAATGAACACATTTCAAGATTGCGAATACATAAGTGATAATAAATCAGTGCATGAAATTCAATTCATATGAATTGATTAAAACTGACAAGAAATAAAAGTGCGTGCCCTAATATCAAATATAATTGAATCAATGGATATATACAACCGTGTAAAAAATGAAGATATACATGCATTAATGTCTGGATATATTTATGTATATACTATATTAATATATATATATATATATATATATATATATATATATATATATATATATATATATATATGTGTGTGTGTGTGTAGGCGTGTTTTTTCATTAATGTTTATATGTACGTACGTTAGTATTTATGTATGTATATTCTTGGGAAACCTGTTCAAAAATTAGGCGTTATACACCTAGTAACAAATGAGTGCGTATAGGACCAGAAAGAAAAACAAAAGTTAGTATGAACAGAAGGCAGTCTCAAAAGCACATTCGTTTCGTGCTTACTGGCGACTCATCAGTAGGAGCAGGTAAAACGCCCTATGCCCACTATGTATAGGAAAATTGGACATTACAATCTCCTAGACGATTGCGTAAACCTTCAGTAGTGGCGTAGACTTTATATAGAGTCTTCAAAACGCGACTTCAAAGCCAGCTCACTATCTATAATACATACCGATCCTGTAAAATGTACCAACAATATGTCTGGTAATTCAGAACCTGATACTAACACAATGGTTGCCGAATAGTTACATCATACCAACAATAGAATTGCTAGGTCGGAAGAGAGTACCAACACAATAGAGTTCAAGATATACTAAATGTCAGCAAAATTGAGAAGTAATACTTCGCTACACACAAAACTTAAATAAATATATTGTACTTGCAAAATTTTCTTGATCCTCTAATTTATCTAGGCAACATTTAATAAATTGAAATCAAACTTCAAGATATACCAAATGTCACCAAAATTATAATAAATACTTCTTCTGGACATCTATTACTCCTGCAAATTCAAATATATGATCGATATTGCTTTTCGCGGTAATCATGAGAAGATCTAATTAAATACATAACAGTTAGATACTCTTTGTAACTGGGATATATATTCAATTAAATAGTCATGATTACTGCAAAAAGTAATAACTAATATCGATGAAGTCTAGAGTATGGATTTGCTTGAGTAACAGGTATTCAGACGTAGTTGTAAAATTGGTGAAATTTAGCATACCTTGAAATCAATTGTGCTGGTACCATGTACCGACTCGGCAACCATGGTGTTTCTAACATATAACTATTCGGCAACCATAACGTTAATACACTTTACAGGCTCGGTATGTATTATATATAGTGAGTTGGCTTTGAAGTCACATTGTCTAAGAATTATTGTTTACTTAACTTCACTACAGCAAGTTCAAATATTCATATAGATTGTGCCGTTCAATTGTTCCACATTAATCACCCAAATACGCAGTGGGCATAGGGCGTAATTCCGGCTCCTATCGATGAGTCGCCAGTAAACACGAAACGAGTATGCATATGAGACTATGCCTTTTCTTGCTGACTTTGGTTTACTCTTCTGGTCCAAATACACAATTTCATATATATATATATATATATATATATATATATATATATATATATATATATATATATATATAAGCACTCGGCAACAAACAGTATCAAACTACTGGAAATATCAATTTCTTCATAGTCATCATTTACACGCATATAATGAATAATTACAGGCTTCACATCTGAAATCGTCTAAATGCGCAGAGCAGCATGCATTGACAAAGCAGCATCTAAATGCGCTTAGAAGTATCAGCAGAAATGCAGACATCAAAATACTACGCGCTGATAAAGGGAAGAGCGTAGTTATAATGGACAATTCTGACTACGTTCAAAAGATGGGAAACGTGTTAAAGGACAATACAAAATTCACACGTCTAGACGATAAATCAGATGAAATAGACAAGGTGGAGCGCAAAGTAATAAATGAAATTAAGATTTTGACAGATGCCGGTTTTATTGATGAGGCCACTGCACAGAAGCTCAAGCCAGTTGGATCATCTACACCAATAATGTACGGATTACCAAAAACACACAAAAGAGGTTGTCCTATGAGGCCAATTTTATCAATGGTAAATTCTCCGTTTCATGCACTAGCTAAATGGCTAGTTCGTTTACTTGAACCATTACGTAAACTACTAGGTAATCATTCGGTTGCCGATTCGTTTGAGTTTGTAAACAAAATTCAAGATATAAATGTTAAAAACAAGATTATGGTATCTTTTGATGTTACGTCTCTGTTTACAAATGTTCCAATTGATGAAACCATTGACATTATAGTCAAAGCGGTAGAACACGATATATTACCATCGCCGGTGCCAGGTCAAACTCTACGCAAGCTTATCTTATTATGCACGAAAGACGTACGATTTCGTTTTAATGGAAGCATCTACAAACAGACTGATGGTGTCGCAATGGGAAGCCCCTTATCTCCAGTGTTGGCTGAGATTTTTCTAGGGCACCTAGAAAATACATCATTAAAGAGTGACATAAGTAAATGTGCTCAATATATACGGTACGTGGATGATATATTTCTTGTACTTAAGAACAGGTCGCAATCACGAACATTGCTTCAAAGTTTCAACAAAGCACATAAGAATATCGGTTTCACGTCAGAGCACGAGAAAGATGACTGTCTGCCTTTCCTAGATGTACTATTAAAGAAAGAAACTAATGGTAAATTAAACAGAACAATTTACCATAAACAAACATGGTCTGCACAGTATTTGCATTACAGCAGTTTTGTGCCATTTCAATATAAATTATCAACAGTTGGTGGTTGCTTTTCAAGAATTGACAGGTTGGTTAGTCAAGATTCTAAAGAAAATGAATATAATAAAGCAATTAACGATTTAATGTCTAATGGCTATCCCAGACAATTAATTGAATTAACTATTAAAAGGGGAATTAAACAGAAACAGACGTATTAAGAGGCCAGAAAAGAAAACAGTCTACCTAAAAATCCCATTGAAGGGGGATGCAGTTTCCCGAACGGCACAAAAGAAAGTTGAAGCAGCATTAACACGCACATTTAATGCAGCCAAACTACGAGTGTTATTTAAGGTAATACACTTGCCTTTACCAGCAATCAAAGAGAAACAGCCGTTAATGTCGATATCAAATATTATTTACCAATATACATGCGCAAGTTGTCGATCAACTAACGTAGGCCGATCGACCAGACGGTTAATTACTCGAATGAGAGAACATTGCAACTTAAACGCCTGTTTTAAATCAAATGGTGAATACACGTCTGCTATTGCGCAACACATCATCGAAACATCGCACGTATGTTCTCCAGACGTAGCATTCAAAGTAATTACTAAATGCAAAAACAAAAGGGAGTTAGCCACATACGAAGCCTTATGGATAAACAAATTGCAGCCGGATTTATGTAAGCAGAAGAAGCACGTTCAAGCATTGAGCTTGAACTGGATGTGACGCACGCAATTTGATTGGTTTCTATTTTTCACTCTCTCTTTGTTCACATATTTCTATCTTGTTTTGCTTTCCAATTTATATATAAAGATATGTTCATTAGTAGATATTTGAGAAGACCATGCGAAAGAAATATTTCTTATATCTGATAAAATTTCTTTTTGTTTTTGCACACAGGAAGGGTACAATGAATTTTATTAAAGCTCGCATTTCAAAAGAGTAATTACATACTAGAAACATTTTAGTTAAAAAATTTTTTATACATCAGTCATTTGAATTTAGTAAAAATGGTGAATTAAATCAATCATTAGTTATAAAGTTAATACACACTTCAGTCTAAAATACAACAACGAACAAGCGATAAACGTACGTGCTGAGGCACGCAAACAAGTACACACACGTGCATAAATAACGGAGGCTTAAGGACGTTGCCCAATAATAGTTTACGCTGTGCGTAACTCCTTTCCGTTATTTGCTTTCAGAAGAAACCGAAAATTCACAAGATTTGGAGTGTGATTTTTCCTTTTTATAATGTGTTTAGCTATTGCGAAAACATTATCTCCTTTGTCAGCTGTGTTTAGTCTCAAATGCTCTTGTGCACCAAGCAGATATTGCGCCTTTATTAATAATCAATGTTTGACTGTTTCATTGCAGGGAGCCTAACCTTTTTATTTATGTTAAGCAGGCGATTTTTTGTGCAAACAAAAATTAGCTGCGTACGTGGCACTGTTTTTTTCATTTATCGAGTTAGCATTTCCGGTGATCCATTCCTAATAAAAGGAACACTGACATGTATTGCCTTTTGGTTGGGAACGGCCTTATTACCTCTTTTCTATGTTTTATGTTTGTTTCAAAAAATTAGTTTCGGGATACCCGTTTCCCAATAAAGCTTATTATCGCTACCATTTCTCGACATTGGAATTCATCAGAACAAATTTTCTTTATTTTTTATGATAAATTGAACCAAAACTGTGATAATGGATGTCAAGTTAAGTCCAAATTTGCTTCCATTATATTTTCCTGTTTACCTTGCGATCTTCTTACTTTACTACTTTACTGCGGCTGACTCCTTTTAGAGGATTAGCCGGCTACAGTGACATTTCATGGAGTTTCTTGGGAATTTGGTACAAGTGGTGTCCCCTCACCACTCGGCTTTTTGATCGAGGACACACCTCTAGCCTTTGCACATCCAAGCGCAGTCTGCAAGGCAGCAGTAAGTTGCATGGTTGCCGGTGGCTGTTGAGAGCTCATTCGCCATTCGGAAGTACGGGGGTACTGTCCAGGAGTCCATGTAATCCTGTGGCTGTTGAACCCTTTTGTGGCGGGGAACACACGCCGAGTCATGGTGCCGTCGTCGGGCTCATGTGGTATTTTATAGGAGATCCGATTGCCGGTCGGAGATCCACCACGCCCTGGTGACACCACCGCCATAGCCCCGTTAGCCCATGTACGATCGGCCATCGAAACATGGTTGACACCGTCGTACCACGTTGAGGAGGGGATGGACTTTACGACGGCCTGCGATATTCCCACCGCACTTAAAGCTAAGCTTCTCAGAATTGACTATAGGAACTACTAGCGATTGCACTCGAGTTCAGTGATGGTGAACAGAAGACTAGAAAATGTTTTAATATACTTATCATATTAAGAGAAGATTTTTTATAGTTGACTTGATGAAATGGATTTTGACAATAAACAAGGCATTTTTAAAAATTTTATTTAAATAATCTAAAGATGTTTGTTTAATCAAATAAACACTACCAAAATCTTTGAGGTTTGCCATGGATTAGAACTACTTGGCGACATCTAACAAATTTCGGAAGACGTATGAAATTAATTATCGTGTTCAAATTGAAGTATTCGACTAAAGCACTGATCGTCGTATTTATTCTAAGATTAAACGAACAGAACTCAAATAACCGGCATATAACAGAAATAAATAGAAAGAAGCTAAGAAAACCATACTCTGAGGGAAAACAAAATGATTATAACCAATCAATTAACAATATGTGAGCCTTCATTAGGCTCAAAGTGCACTTTGTGATACTAAAATAGCCAATTCAAGCTCGGGGCAGATCACCTAGAATAACCGTATGATGAATTTAACTAACTTTTTAAACGGTAGACGTACTCCACGCGTTCCTTATCACAATGAAATAAAATCTATATCTAAATTCTGTTAAAACTAGATTATTCGCGGTGAAAGTTATCCGAATTTAAAGAAAAAATCTAGATAAAATGTTGCAAATAACTGTGAACAGGTGTAAATAACTAAATTGTTCAACAACCTTCAAATTTGAAGTGCAGGAATTAACATAAGGCAAAAATGGAAAGAGCAGTCGAGCTTCAGAAGTGAATACGAAATAATAAATATTTGTGTCTTGTTTTACAAAATGGACGCGCTTTAAATTAGAAAACTCCTATAAAACCTGATTACAAAATAAATCAATTTTGAGTAAGAAGGCCTTAGAATACTTAGTAAGAATACAATGTGGAGTTAAGGATAATAAAGTTTACGCTGGAACTCTGAGTGAATCCGCACAAACGACTTAACTAATATTGGTGAACTCATGAATTGAGACCGCGCCCAAAGAGCAGCAGACAGGTCTCTACCGGTTTTTTACATCAGAATCGACGATTTAATACGACCTTCATCAAAATTTAAGCTTTTACTTGCACCACTAGATGTGAAAAGACCACAATTTTACTACGAAAAATATTAAGCTTCTGGGCGAACACAAGATTTTTAATAAAATCACCTATTATACACGTTTCTATCCAGGAATCAGTTGAACGTACAGTTGCATTCCAAATAGAATTACATATAAAACTGCCGTATGTCGAAATTAAACGACGAGTATTGTTCCGGTCCAGGCCTAAGGTGTTTTAATAATTATATAGACTCAAAGCAGTACAAGGTGAGATACCATTAGATGCCATGGCACGCATCAAGCGGTGGTTATCCAAGCTCAGTTTCTGCTCTGTTTGCAGCCGCATAAAATCATCAAATTTATTCTGCTTGACCCACCAATATCGAACCCGTCTGGAAGCCTGCAAAAAAGAACTCTACAAAGTTCGGCCATGATGACCAACACATTGACTGCACCGGCAACACACACGAGCCCGGTTACAACAGCCGACAGGAGCGACATTTTTATGGGAATTCTTAGCAGCATAATTAGCGAGTCCGGGACGAACAGCAGAAGCCAGTACCCTGGAAGCAAGCTCGATATATAAAAACACCAACTGCGAATAACTCATCGCCTAAAGGGGTGTTGACTTTGCTCATACGGGTTACATCGCTTATGCGGATTCCCTCAGAATTTTAATGTGTTTTATCCAGCCGAGATTAAATTATTCCTAACTCCACGTTCTAAGTGTTCATTAGTGCAGACAAAACTTTTACTAGGATTTCCAATCCGTCAGAAGCCATTTCATTTAACTCAACACAGATGCTTTATTTTTTATCAATTATTTATGAGTTTGTTCGTATAAAGCGCGTCCATTTAGTAAAAAATACAAATAATTATTATTATATATTAAATTTTGCGGCTCGAAGGCTGCTTTCGTTAGTGCTGACTGCTTCATCTTACCTCGTGCACTTCAGCGAGGAATTCCGTAGTATTCAATTCGGCCCTAGATAGGAAAATTGGAGCGTTCTCGCCTCAAAGGTGGCTAATTCTAAATCCTCCTACTCTCTCAAGGAGTCGGTCTTAGCACCCTAATTAAAAGATCAATTGCGACAACTCGTAGTCCATCGATCATGTTAACAAAAATTGCATTGTGTTCAGCGTCGACCCTTTCCACACGATACGAATCGTCATTGACAGCCTGTAGTGCCATGGGCTCGACCTTTGCGATCATGATTTAGTCGCTGATCCTAAGGCAAGTTCGTGTAGGTCGTTTTGCATAGTCCTTTCGATGTGTGACGCTGATTTAGGGACTCCCGAATATCCAATATGGTGCAGCGCTCATGGGATCCCAGGATTACGGGTTCATCTGGCAGTCTAATATGCTCTTCATAGACCATGGTTATTGGAGCGAATTCTGTAGCGGTTGATTATGTTAATCGCATGGCCCGCTCGATCAAATATAATTTGTCTCTACAGAATTCCGGAGTCGATTGACAACAATATCGCAATACTTCTTTAACCGTCAGGTGTGCTCGCTCAGCCTTCGCGTTAGTCTGCGGGTGATAAGTGGCTGGGCGGGAATTTTTTATGTCAAGATCCTTACGTCACTGATGAAAATCTTCCGACTCGAACTGCGCACCCTGGTTGGTAACAATAACTTGTTGTGCACTAAATTGACTGAGCCATGGCCCTTCTCTGTTGTGATTTTCTCCAGTGGCACAAACTCGACCCGTCGGGTAAATTTACCGATCATGGAAAACACACAGGCTACTCCGCCACCGGCATTGGACCTGCCAGCTCAATATGCAGAAATTGGTTCCATGCAGCGGCATTGAAATCAATCGGGATGGCTTTTTCTCTGCTTTGTGGCTTAAAAGTTGCGTTTATTATTTTCCATTTACATAGGATAAGCGTTTTTTGAACCACCTCCGTCCAACGAAACGGTATTTCGGCACTAATTAACTTAGACGAGGGTTGTTGCGTAACCGGCATCCCTGCGAGATATGGTCTATAGAAATTCACAACACCAACAAACATGCGCCATTGTTTTCTATTAGTGGGCATCGCATAGTCCTTGATAGGCTATACATTCGTATCTAATGTCAAACATCTCTCTGCTGAGACTGAGTGGCTCAAGAACCACACCTGCCGACCTATGATTTTTTTTGGGCATATTCTGCAGCCGAATACGTAATTGGTGTTCAATAGTGCTCATATAATTGCATAGTCAACGTAAGCTGTTGTGCATGTTTATTTGGACATGAAAGAGGCCATCATACTTTGGAATTCTTTCGGTGCGTTATTTAGACTAAATGGTACCCCAGTGAATTTGAAATAAACTTGGACAACCTGCACCGCTAACTGCTTCTGGTCTATGTGCCGAACGCCAATTTGCCAAAATCCCTGTTTAAGGTCAAGCACGACATACCATTTGCCTCCCGCTAGCTGTAGGAACAGTCGGCATGGGATACGGGTCAGGTTTAGCCACCGAGTTTAATTGCCGTAAATCAGCCGCCGGTCGTAACATAAATCGTAGAAACTCAAAAAACCGATGAGGATGGTTAAAAACGCTGGCCTATATCATCTCTTGTGTTGCCAGAGTCCCTGCTGCTAGTTTCATTGGAAGAGCACCATATACTTTTAGTTTTTCGTAACCTTATTTAATTATAGCTATAGTTTAAAGCGATTGCCCGTCGGCCCTGGATATTCGCTGCCAACAGGGATTTGTAATATAATGTTATATTAGCTTTGAAGCCCTTTCCACTACCTGATAGACAAACGGTCTCCTTCTAAATCTTAGGGCTGCATATCGACTTTATGTAATTCGTGTTTGTCGGCCTCGAGAAGCATATACGTTTATTTTGACAATCAAATGAAATCAGGTCCGAATAGGAGCGTTTGGTTATTCGCTACAACAAAAGACATACAGTAGATATGCAAGTATACAGTAGATATCTCTATTTATTAATTATTTTTGTGTCCCATTCGCAAGCAGCAACCATCGGTGAGTGTTATAGAAGAAAATTTGTAACTGGAGGAATTGACCAGCCTCTGCACAATTTTCTACACGGTACGACATACTATAAGGAATATGGGGTTATATTTATTATCGGTTTAATGTAATATACGCAAAGTTATTGTCTTCATAATCTTAGGTGCGAAAAGCGATTTCAGGTACCTTATCAATAAGAGCCGGCGTCACAATACCAAGCCAACAAATAAATGGTAAAGCAATGTGGGGCAATTGTATGTAAAATCTAAACATGTGTTTTCATATACATGAACGGTGCAAAATAAAATTATACATACCAAATTTAATGTGAAGTTAATCAAAATATAAAAAAAAACATCATGGCTTATGGAATTGGCGAAACTTTATCAAAAATGTTACTAAAAATATTCTGAACTCATGTTACGTCAATAAAATAAGCAATTATAGCCGAGCCATATGCCAAATATCAACCATCACCGTTACCGACGTCAATTAAGCTGCTGTTCGACTGGATAAATGCAATGAGATTGGTGTTCATTTCAAGCTCGCAAACTTGATTTAAAGAATTTGTCACCGCCCGTGCAATCAACAACAGTTCAATTGTACAACTTATTTAAAACGGACGAAAGCTGAAAAAAGTGACTGCGTAGAAATTGCGCAGCAGATATTTCAAATCATGTATAACGTATGCGAGACTACTAGAGGTGGGAGCAACATATCTAATTTTACATATTTTTCATATGAATTGCGGTTGATACTCGTTTGTCCATTTGCCATCGTGCAATGATGATCATGAACGATCCCAATGCGTCAGTATATTTTACTGACGGTAATTTTACAATGCTATGTGACTATGTTGTGCGACTTGTTAAATACAATAGGATTGGTGTTTATTTCAAGCTCGCAAACTTGATTAAAGAATTCTAGTCATCACCCGCGCAATCAATTATTGCCTAATTGTGATAGAAATAATTAAATAAAAATGGCCATAGATTATTGAACCAGGTTCCGCCGACTGAGTTATAAAATAGAAATCGTAATATCAAAATCATCCAAAATACTACTGTTACTGCTAATACTAATACCCATGTTTATATGATTCAAACGACCTAGAACATGATATATCTACAACTACTCGAAACAAGAAACGTACCCAAAACCCATGGGTATTTAACATATTTTGCATTATATTCTCGTTAGCTTCATGAATTACTTACCGGTTGTATCCTTGTCGCAAACCAATTACAGTTGTTCAAAATATAAAATAATGTGCACAGCAATAACTCTGTTATCATAACTATCACGCTAACCAACAACTTTTCAAATGATAAACCTTCTTGCGCAGTGCTGTCCTTCTTGTTGTGGACTTGACCGCATTTATCTTGTGCGGAACAAATCAAGATTTTAACGACCTAAGAAAAAATGCGGTCAAATCCACAACTTTTCAAATTATGTTCATCTACTGCTTAAAATGTCACACTATTAAGATTTCAGTTGACGTCTATAATGCTAAAACAAAAATATTTATAGTTATTCAAATAGCATTTTTGATATGCCAAAGCTGGGATAATATTTTCAATTACAAATATCCATTTTTTCACGCTACGAAATGGTAAGTAGTTACTTTCGTTGGACCATGATGTGTTCAACTTTCCAGTAAAGTAGAATTAAGGGGTTTATAATAAAAATCGTTGCCAAAAAATTTTGAATATAACTTATATAGTTTACAAACGTTCGGAAATTACATTTAATTTAGTTTCATGCTTTGTATCATAATGGAAAAGATTAATGTAGCTTTTCTTAGAATATTCTCACGCCATCCCAGCTGGTTGTTTATTCTATACAGGATTTTGCTATTGATATTTTCTTGTGGGTGCCAGCTAGTCGCGCACCAAATTCTTCAACCTCCCAAAGAACAAAGGCAGTTTATATGTGGAAATAACTGCACTCATTTTATCATCGATGTACAAAATATATCAGTTAAGAAATAAACTAAAAACGTAAGGCGTCAGCAGTATTGTGAAAATCAATCTTGAAGAGACTACGCAAAAAATTTCGAAAATGTTGGTTGTATGAGCTTCACTGGCTGCATAGATCCAGTCCTCGTGTGAATTCAGCCTTCTTCGTCAATGAATTTGTTGTACTGCTCTCTTGTCATTAGAGTCTTCAATTCTTCGGAATCAGATAGTTTAATTTTAAACAGCCACCCTATTTTACATGAAAAAGGATAAATGAACAGAGTTAATTTTAATTACTTTAAAACACCAGCAATAGCTTTATTAGCAGCATTATGGATAAACAAGACACAACAAAGTATAATTTTAAAGACGATCTATTATAAATAAAAATTTATCAATGCTTATAGTGCGCATTCAACAGCACAGTCTATGACGTGTATACAGTAAACATAATGTTTGGTAAAATACATTTAATACTACTGTAAATTTTCGAATAACTTATACCTTATACATTTATTTAACCATGTGTAACACGTTTTAGAAGACAAAAGAATCTACACTAAATATTTAATGGAAACAATAACAACGAATAAACATTTAAACTAGAATTTTATGTTCAAACATCCAAAAAAAAGACTTTCTAATTACTTTATGTCTAAGTTTAAATACAAACGTAAAGAACAGTTAACAATAGTAGTCATCCAGTAGACCAGTTTCGTCCTTACTGGGAACTCATCATGTACTAGCCAGAATTTACCGCGGACAGGGCTCGAACCTGGGTACGTCTGCTTCGGAATCTGGTGCTCTAATCACTGAGCGACCCTGCAACACCACAATACACTCAATTTTCAGTTATATACTAACCAATGTAACTTGGTTAGTCTATTCCTTTAGGTGGAGCTCATATGGCATCATTTAGTCCCAAAATTCCAACTAACCATTCCAAATCTGTCATTACTGAACAGACAGCACACTACATGGGGAAAAGGTACTGAAATGTACATTTATATAATTAAACGACCATTGGTTGCGGACGGTGATAACAATTAGTATAATCAAGGTTGCGGTCTTGATATAATCATCTAGCTCATTAATTACTCACATATGTCAGTATAAAAAATTGTATAGTGTAGAAAAGGCAATTCATCCAGTAGAATGGTTTCATCCATCATGTACTGGCCAGAATTTGCCACAGAATTTTAAATCCTGAATGCAATCCAGCCACAACTCCGTCGGTTGGCTCAGTAAGTAGAGCAACAGCTTCAAAAGTAGTCCTTCCCAGGTTCGAGTCCCGTCCGTGACAAATTCTGGACAGTACGTGACCATTTCCTATTAAGGACGCAAAAGGTCTACTGGATCAATTGCCTTCTCTACACTATACAACACTTAGTTTATACTGAAGGATGTATGCGCATAACGTGTGAGATACTTATATCACAATCGCAAACTTAATTAAGGTAATTGTTCTCAACACCCGCACAACCAATGTTCGTTTAATTATTTAAATGTTTATTTCAATACCATTTCCCCATGTAGTGTGGTATCTGTTCAGTAATGACAGATTAGGAATCATTAGTTGGAACTTTGGGTGTGAATGGATTCCATATGAGCTCCACCTAAAAGAAAAAAGACAAACTGAGTTACTTTAGTATTTAACTGAAAATTGTTCGTAGTGAGAAGAGTGGCCAAGTGGTTAGAGCACCAGATTCCGAAGTAGATATGTCCATGTTCAAGCCCAACCCACAGCAAATTATGGATGAAACTAGTCTAATGGATGAATCGCCTTTTCTCCAATATACAGGCTAAACGCATTTTAAAGCGCATGGTAATCTAGATCGGAGCTCAAAATTAAGGACATCTTCCAAATCCCATGCCTATTCAGCATGACGTATCGATGACCACATTCAGCGAACGATATACAAGCAAGCGCATCGTGTTTTAAGGCGTATTCGATTGAACCCCATTCTCGTTGAAAATTCGAAATTATTAATGACTAGTTATGAAATAAATCAAATAAATCGAATATTAACTTTACTGGCTTTATTGCTAACAACTTTTCAGAATGACTACATTAGTTTTCTATCAGACTGCTATTCCGCATCCTCTACTTCAACAGTGGCACTCAGTGACGGAGATTCCGGGAGTCAACACGAACTTCAAATTATATCAGTTAATCCATTAAAGACATCAAATTCAAACTTCAATTTGAACAGTATTCAGTCTAAACTGACATTATTTTTCTTTTGGCTGGAAACATTCTCTCTGCTTCTAGGCACAACTTCGTTCTAGGAGTAGCGAAAGGTGTCCAGCACTCCAATGCTAAAAAACGTTAAATTTTTCAACTCCACTTTTAAGAATCGTCACATCGACAACATACTGGCGTT
Organism: Eudiplozoon nipponicum; assembly: GCA_029291075.1. Classification (NCBI taxonomy): domain Eukaryota; kingdom Metazoa; phylum Platyhelminthes; class Monogenea; order Mazocraeidea; family Diplozoidae; genus Eudiplozoon; species Eudiplozoon nipponicum. The sequence continues at coordinate 49,638 of JAQBSW010004486.1, read as the reverse complement.
CACTAAAGTTCTGGATGGAATTCTCTAAAATGAAATATACCATTTTATTATACCAAGAACTAGTTTCGTTTTTTCGGACTGGGCGCTCTTCCTCCACTAGTCTAGCCTACATCTTAAGTCCGTGCTGTTTCTCCATCTCTCACGGAAACAGCTTCACTTTCCCCTTACTTCATATTTCTAAGATATTAGACTCCGTCTCTTTCTCGGTAATTGAATCCACCCTATTAAGTAATGGCATGTGGTCGCATCTTTATTGCTATAAAATACTATCCACGAAAGCGATCGATGCCTGTTAGAATCGGAAATGGTTACCTAAGATATGCCTCGATTCGTTCTGACGTTTCGCAGGACTCAGTACTTGGCCCCTTGCTATTTAATCTAACCTTCTCACAGATTTATATTTAGGATACCCTATTTAACCTATTAAAATATATCGATGACATGGTAGTAGTTTTCAGCTGCCCTGTTAGCAATAGATCAGCTGAAGTCCTTGCTACAAGTTCAACTTCGCGGAATAGGCCACAAACTTAACCCGAATAAAACTCGTTTAATGCAGCTTGGCCTCGAGCCTTTTCATTATTAGACGCCTACCAAGCTTTTCGCAGATATAGAAATCATCGATTGTGTCATATGCTTAAGCATCATATTTTCTAAGTAACTGTACGTTTCCCAACGCTTCAACCAAGTTAAATCCAAGCTCTTCAAGTTAGCTCGTATAATATGACTCAAGACGAAACCATATACTGAGCCATACTCTATTCAAAGCTTACGTCCTACATCTTATATTCTACGTCAGAAGGTTTTCCTGCCCCCTCCCATTGATATTCTCTTCTCGCTTTCTGAAACGGGTCATCCCTCTTGGTCAGGACTATCGATAACACCTCCTTCCTCATATCCTACCCTTCCGTTTTATTCGCTATATAAGAGTAATCGCCTTCGTACACAAGGTCTCCACGAGCTTTCCATTGTTAAATTTCTCTCATACTCAGCAAGCATATGTCACGCTTAATTTTAAATCCTCAATGGGTTCCAATCATATCTCAGCCAGTTGACTCAGTGGTTAGAGCACCAGATTGCGAAGTAGCTATGCGCATGTTCGAGCACGGTCCACGGCAAATTATGGACAGTACAGAATGAATTCCCACTTAGGACGAAACCGATCTACTGGATAAATTGCCTTCTCTAAACTATAAATGCTTAGTTTATACTGAAAAATGTATGTACATAATGGGTGAACTGTTTTTATTGCAAAAATTACTATAGTAATAGTTATCGTTGTCTGACTACCGGTTAAATACAATGTTTACTTCAAGTTCGCAAACTTCATTTAAACTATTGTTATCTCCACTCGCGCAATTATTGATTCTTTAATTGTATTAGCTATTTACATATGTGGGGAAAGCTGCAAAAAGTTAATATTCGTGACAACATAGAAATTGTGCAGCCGACATTTACAGCCAAGTACAATATATGCGAGACTAATAGATGTGAGAGCCCCAGATCTAATTTTGCTCTCCGTATATATAAATTGTGGTTTGATCTGCGCTAGTTAGTTCGTTGTCGTACTCAGATGATGATCATGGAAGGTCGTAACCCGTCAGTGCGTGCGACTAGCATTAGTCTTGCTATGTTGATCGACTGGTTAAATACAATGGGATTGATGTTTACTCGAAGCTCGCTAACGTAATTTAAAGTATCGTCACCATTACCCACGGATTGTTTAATTGTATCTCCTACCCTTTCGTTTTAGCCGCATATAAGAGTAATCTCCTTCGTACACAAGACCTCCACTAGTCTTACATCATCAAATTTCACGCGAAATTTTAAATCCTGAATGCAATCCAACCACAACTCAGTCGATTTTCTCAGTGGTTAGAGCAAAAGTAGTCCTTCCCAGGTTCGAGTCCCGTCCGCGGCAAATTCTGGGCAGTACGTGATCATTTCCTAATAAGGACGAAAAAGGTCCACTGGATCAATTGCCTTCTCTGCACTATACAATACTTAGGGTATACTGATAAATGTATGCACATAATGTGTGAGGAGCTTATATCACAATCGCAAACTTATTTAAAGTAAACGTTATCACTACCCGCGCAACCAATGTTCGTTTAATTATATAAATAATCATTTCAATACTACATTCGCATGTAGCTTTGTGTATGCTATATAACGACAGATCAAGGATGATTATTTGGAACTTCGTGTCTATGTATTAAAATCTGTTAATAGAACCACTATCACAGAGAGCATAATTCTGCGCACCGAAGATTTCCAAACAGTTGTGACGTTACAGATAAGCAGGACTCAGTTTAAATCATCTAAAATAATTTAACAAAAGGAGTCAACACGTAAGTAACGTAAAAGGGCTCAAATCAAAAATTGTAAGCGCAACAGAACAATATAAGAGCTTCACAGAAAATAAAATTTTACAAGGAGCCAAAGATGAATTTCGAGCACAATAAACTGACAGAGCCGCAGTAAAGTAAAGTAAGTGCCAACTGCCCGGCATAAAGAGGTATAATCCGGGATTTCTATGGAGCCGGCTTATCCTCCAAAAGGAGTCAGCCGCAGTAAAGTAAAAAAAGTAAATAATATTACCCATAGAAAGATACAAATACGTCGTAACATAGCTGACAAATTTTAGAGAAAGAGCAAAACTCCAAGAAATACATAAAGCGAAATCTATTGGTGCAAATCCTGCATTGCTAGATGGAATGTCAAAAGTATTTGAATATCATCAATATCAATGGTGAACATTCCACCGAACCTACCATCCACGTTCTTATGTAAACATTTGCAGCCAATTTGAGGAGTCATTAATATGTACATTGTCAAAACTCTATCAAATAAACAAAAAAAACAAGAACTGTTCCAACAAAACAATGGTCTCGCTGAAAGTAAATTCGATGTTTATAAAAATTGGTGCAGTGATTCTTGGCGATGTAATCTAAGATGGATATCAAAATTGTCGCAATTGTGTTAACGGCATGAAATATCTCGTATTTGTCAGTGCTGCAAACGTTTATTTTCTATTTAATAGTGAATACTTCTACTCCTAGCAGATGCTTAAATGTATCACCTAAAGAAATTCAATCTATGATTCAGCCTTGGACGGCGCATATCCTTCCCTTCATTAACTATGCTCATTCATAATTTTTTTGCACTAAATTATTAATTTCATAATTATTATTAGCAATATAACCTTTTATTCGCCCGTTTATGTACCAAGGAAGCATCGGTTATTATGGACTCTTGTGGTGCTGCATGTGATGATTAAATCGACGATTTGTAGATTATATACTTTATTCTAGTTTAAAAAATTGATAAAATTAGATAATTCTTGGGACAAGCCATAATAATAATCATCATCATCATACCCAGCAATACAGAAGTCAAAAGGGACTAATTTTTCACTGTCATATAACCATAAGAAGTGAAGAAATATATAAATAACAACAGAAAAAATATTTTAAACAAATTATTATTGAGATTTACGAGAGAGAGAGACACACACAGGAAAGAAAGCTACTATGAGTAGGTGATTAGAAATGAGGCAAATTAAACCTCTTCACTACACCATTATGGCCAAGTTAGCATTAGGGCAAGGCAACATCAGCAATACAGCTTCCTTGCGGCTTTCACTGTATCACGTCATATAAACAAATCAAGCCTCAAGCTAACTTGGCACTATTAACATAAGAATGATTCGAAGATGATTCTACTAGACATCTGCAACAAGATCGTCACTGAGCTCGATTCGATGCCATATCGCTAAGGGTTTCTAACCAAGGACTATGATGCGCACGTGGACCTCATCCTGGCAGACGAGTGGGTCCTATACTACCCAATTTGAATGTAACTGACTTTAACTTTTTCTGCAATGTCAAAATCAGTCCACCTTCTTTCTTACGTCAATCTGGAGCTGGACGAGGGAACAGAGCTCTACTGGGCAATCGAATAGAGGGCATACGTAAAACGCGACCGATCCTACGAAGTTGATGGAGTCTTATTATTTTTATAACGAGGAGCACTAATTGGCATATCCAAAAATTCGTCTACTGATTCACCGTTGGTTATTTGTTGTTGATAATATAAACACAAGAATAGGCGCTTCAGACAGTCCTGACAAAGAGGTACTGCTGGGCAGTGACAATTCAGGCGGACTGGTAAATATTTTTTGTGATACAGAGCAGGTGGCTTTAAATAAACATCATCTCAGAGACCATGTACAGATGTGTGTAATGCAGGTTTATAAACAACCTGGATTTCACCGTGCTTTTCTAGTCCCACCTTCAGGTTGACACTACACTGAAAAATAAATAGTATCTCATTCAGATGATCATTTACTGTTTTCATTTACAAATTATTTTTTATTGTCTGCCTTAACATCCGGTCTTCATATCTATATATAGATGTGTACTTTACTAAAGTGACATTTATAGAATAACTATAAGCAAGCAATATGGATTGCATACACGCCTATTCATCATGTCTCTTTTTTTTAATTGCTGTTCCGAACGCGTAGAAGGATCAACAACATTTTTTTTAAATTATGATATTGCACTAATCCTCAAATTTCCCGGTTTACCTAAACTCATCCTGTGTGCAATAGGCTATAGAAAGAGAGAGGAGTTATTAAAACTGTTGAAAGAATATAGTATTATTCCATCGTTTGAACAAGACCGAATACGGAGCCTACACTAACAAATGATATCTCAACCAAATAAAAAATTATACCTATGTAGGTATTTTTCATTTCTTAAATGTATCCGACATACATACCTATATATATATATATATATATATATATAATTATAATTAGGAAAACAGAACACATAAATAACAAAGTGGATAAAGGCCATTTATTTCGTGAATACTAATCATCTCTTATACAATCATACATATTTATACATTTTGGGTTTTCAATTGATTATGCTAGTGATAACAAATCTGACTCGTTTTTACTTCTGTTTCTTGTTTTGGCTAGTTGGTGAGTGTGTATGCGTTTGTGTTTGTGTGTATGCGTGTTTGCATGTAAAGGTCATTCTCGCTGTATTGCAAAGTGATGTCTGAGATCTGGTCATTATTGTTTTGATGGCTTGAGAATTAACCATTTACATTGTTCTATGTACGTGTACAGGATTATATTTTTTCCGGTATAGCATTTCGTATATATATATATATATATATCTATATACATATTATATTTTTTATGTTTTATAAAACAACAAGCACCTGACCTTAATATTAAAAAGTTTCATCAACATGATATTCTTATCGACTGGTCAAGAATAACAAAATTAAACAACAATCTACCAGTATCCAGTCAAGAACAAACAGGCCCTCGTCTAGAATCAACAAACTGAAGTGGAAATAACAGAGGCGCATACGATGAAAGACGTCTCCAAACAATGTGATCGTTTAACAATGCAATCCACACTGGCCCCGTTTCCATGTAGAAATGTTAACTTTGCGCAACAACGTGAAACGATCAATTACACTGGGGAAAAATAGCACTCGTACATGTAACAGTGAACAATGCGCACAAATGGTTAATTCTCAAGCCATCAAAACATTAATGACCAGATCTCATACATCACTTTGCAATACTGCAAGAAAGACCTTTACATGCAAACACGCACACACACAAACACAAACGCATACACACTCACCAACTAGCCAAAACAGGAAACAGAAGTAAAAACGAGTCAGATTTGTTACTACTAGCATAATCAATTGAAAGCCCAAAATGTATAAATATGTATGATTGTTTAAGGGATGATTAGTATTCACGAAATAAGTGGCCTTTATCCACTTTGTTATTAATGTTTTTTCTTCCTAATTAGAAATATACTGTGTAATATTAAAAGGCATGGACATAATAAGAATATATATATATATATATACATATATATATATATATATATATATATTTATGTGTGTGTGTGTGTGTTTGTTTATGGATATATATCATAATCAAGCTAAATATGACTTATGCTTCACTGCAATATAACCATAAGAAACAAACATTGCATTTCGTATTGTACGTTGTTACATGTGGACTAGGTCGCCCATTCCAAGTGAGGATGGCTTGCCCACGGAGTTCTTCTTCTCCTAGATAGTATTCCAACCAAGGCTTGTGAGCACTATCTGCCCAGATGCCAGTGGTCAGTTTCCTTCAGCAGCCGAAACTTGCCCTTCATGTCCAGCACGCTTGCTCTTAGCAAAGATTAAATTGTGCCTCATTTCCAGTGGTTAGTATGAACGAAGTTGAAACCTTCGGAGGAAATGGACAACTCAGCACCCAGCCACCACGAAGTCGAACTCGATGCGTACTTGGAAATGGCGATTAATCTGATCTTTGCGAAACTGATAGTTAAGAGGTACATGTTTACTTCCTTATATAGTTTTAAATCCATTGTACAGTAACAGCTTAAAAAGGAAAAAATACAGATTTTATGGTTTACACGCAAAATATTCTCCTATTGATGTATACAACAAATCAAATTTACTTACCTTCTTTCATGCAAATTGTTTAAATCTTTCTCTATCAGATTTGACAAGAACTGGTGAAATCATTTATGCCACACATATGAATAATCGTGTGTAACTTTTCTCTAAATTAATACTGGCATACATAAGACGTCTTAAAACACTCTGTCACTGAAAATATAATAAATTTAAATAAGTCATCCATAGTTATCTCTTAGAAGTTACTTCAAATTTTAAAACTATAATTAAGGACCCAATTCAATAAACTCAACTAATTCTCACTCAAATATTTTCCTAATATACAAATAAATCAAACTGCATCGATTATCACCAACTGGTACATTTCTATTTAATCCTGATTTATTTTTAACAAGGTACAATTTAGGAGATAAATGATAAGGTATTGATCGAACTAACACCGTGAATTCTATTACAAATAAGCCTGCCTCCTGCACATAACACTACAATAACACCCAACATTATTTGGATTGCTACTCTATTAATTTTTTTATTCTGCAGAGTACGAATCCAGTATCCTCTGGTCATCTAATTTTGTCATAATACAAATAACCGTCGTAGCAAAAAATTAATAAGTTAATAATGCAGATCACCTGATCATTCCTCCTTTACTTAATGCCAATACAGT
>JAQBSW010004486.1:0-37500 GCA_029291075.1 Eudiplozoon nipponicum | reverse complement strand
AATTGTTTGCGCGGGTGGTCGTAACAATTCTTTAAATCAAGTTTGCGAGCTTGAAGTTAGCACCTATCCCATTGTATTTAACCAGTCGTCGTACAACATAACAAAACTACCGCCAGCCGCAACGTACTGACGCGTTTCGATCTTCCTTGATCATCATCATGTTATGTTGTTCGACGACTGGTTAAATACTATGGGATTGGTGTTTACTTCAAGCTCGCAAACCTCATTTAAAGAATTGATAAGCAATTGTTGATCAAAATAACCTGATTCGAAAAGCGGTACTCCGAAAATTTCATTGAAGCAAACATCATCATACACAGCCATGCAAAAGCCAAAAGCGAATAATGTTTTACTGCCATATAACCATAAGAAGCGAGGGGAAATATATATAAATAACGCCATAAATGATAATTTGGACACAAACTATTACTGAGATTTGAGATAGAGTACCTAATTACTTTAAGTATATTAATCAGGATAACTCACACAAGTTAGGTAAAGTAAACATATACACAACAACATTATGGTTAAGTCAGAATTAGGGCAAGGCAACACCAGCAATACAGCTTCCTTGCAACTTTACTGTATCACGTCACATACAAACCACACCTCGCAGCCAACTTTACTCAACTAAGAAAAGAAAGTTACGAAGATGATTCTACTAGACATCTGCAGCAAGATTGCCTCTGAGCTCGATTCAATGCCATTTCGCGAAGGGTTTCTAACCAAGAACTATGATTCGCACGTGGACCACATCCTAATAGACGTTCGGGTCCTATACTACCCGATTTGGATGTAAGTGACTTAAACTATTTCTGCCCACCTTGTTACGAACACAAAACTGGTGCTGGATGATAGAACAGAACCCTACTGGGCAATCGGATTAAGAGTATACGCAAAATGTGACAGAGAAAAGTAAATTGATGGATCCTTATGTGTTTCTAACGAGCATAAGTTGGCAGATCCATAAAAACGTCTACAGATGTAAGCTTTGGTTATTCGTTATTGGTAACCAACATGTGCTATACTTTTTTAAATAACGACAGTCGAATGCCTGTTAGCGTATAGTAAAACTGCGCGTACAGACTCATAGAAAACACGACTTTTTAGACAGAGTGAAATACTCGCCTTTCTCCATAAATGGCGAAGGTTTGAGAAAGCTACTCTAGCTATCGCGATTCTCATTCTCACCTCTTCAAAAATATTGCCTTAGTTATTGATAGAGCTCAAAAGATATGTAAACGTGTCAAAAATCTCTAGATCTTCATTCTGCAGTCGCAGAGTTGGAGTGAGTGGTGTTTGATCCTGTACAAATATCTTACATTTAGAGGGTGCGAATTTCATACCGAAAAGCAGAACGTCAAACAAACATGAAGCGTAAAGTAATGCAACCGTACCCAGGTAAAACAAAATGTAAGACAGTATACCTTTTAAAGGGGACGCACCATCATTTTTAAAATCTTATTTCATATCAGGCGGATTTCTTCAAAGCTAAAAGCGCATATGTTACGAACATTTGAGGCTATTTATGCGAAATTCTTAATCCTCAACTAAATAAATAGAGGAAGTTGGTACATGTTTTGAATATGAATTGGTAATTACTTGTGCATGGGTGTAAGTACGGGCGTTTCCCGCTTTCTGTATGCCGTGCATTATGCGAGCACAATCCAACTTTATTCTCCTTACTTTCAAAAATGATTATATAAAGTACCAGTTTTTACATTCGTGTTGAGTTCTGGCGAAAAGAAAATGACAATTTTCATCTTTATTGTACATACCTGTTTATAATTAATGTATAATTCCAAAGATGATCGATTTCTCAAAGAAAATTACTAATATATCTTTAAATTTAACGAGACATCCTAGTTTAAAAATTCACTTCTTCACTACAGTGCTACATAAAATAGCGAGAACAAGTTCAAATTATATACGACAAAGTTTGCAATGTTTCATTCTGAGTAATCGTTGTTACCTATTCATACTTTGTTTTAGTCTACATTGACTTTTGATGAAATTCCGCTAATTTATTCTGTTTTGAGATCATAAAATTAATTACCGTAGGAATCTAAATGCTTTCATAGTTATTACACAAAGCTCCAATTGTATCACAATTTTTTTTAATTTTTAATCAAAATAATAAACTACAGAGCGATTTGAATTTCTTGAATGTATTCAGGAATGAATTAATTACAGTCGTGCAACTAGAAATAGCTTACTGTTTTGCTAAACCAATGCATAATAGTACAGAGGCATAGCTAACTGATTGAGTGCCAAGTCAATTATTATCTTGAATTTTTTGTTTGTGTTATCTTATAACGCTTACGATAATTCATTATAAACTTTTTAATTATTATTGAAGTGCTTATTAATTTCGATCACTTATAACGTAGTTTTTTATATTTTTCTTTATACAACAGAGTTAATGTACATGTCATACTTTATTATAGATCCCCTAATATATCAGTTTTATGTACTATTAAATTAAGAGATAAATTTTGGAAATGTTCATCCTAGTCTTTTATGAAATAAAACTTGAATGATAGTTCACTTTTTAGAGGTCCAGATGTTTAATAAAATTATGGAATTTTGATTGAGATAGTGATATTCTTCTAAGCCAAAATACTGTATAATTTTATTTCTCTGAGAAGAGATACTATGCTTAGAAGAAATTCTTCATTAAAACACGGTAAATCATATAAGAATGATTCTTACTAATAAAATATTTTCGAAACATTATATTAATACTATCATGCTCGAAGCAAAGCGATTGCTCAACCGTACACTATGCACATCAGGTGTACTCTTTTTAAGACTTAAAAAGTACGTCATATACATGAGGACTATATAGGACCATACAAGCGATTAACTATCTGAAAATCTGGAGTGACCCCGATTTTATTTCCAAGGACGAACGTTCTTCAATTTATCTTACTCATAAGATTCCACTCGAAATTGTCTTCAACTACTATGGATATATACACATATATATGTAGAGAGAGAGGTGGGTAGGCCTACATATACATAGACATAGAAATGGATATTTACTTATTAAAAAATGCGCTTTGGCTGATATATTTTATCAGTTGAGGGACTCACATTGTTGCGTGTATGATATTAATATTATATATTTTGTATACACGTGTATATATATATATATATATATATATATATATATATATATATATATTTCTAAAACATGTGCGAAGAACCAACATGATTGTGTACATGCGTGTCTACATATGCATAAGATATAGCGTGTAGACGTATGTGTGGAGGGATAGTTATATAAGATGTGGGTATATATTAATATAAATAAGAAAATAATATAATTTAAATTTTTTAAATATTGGTATTATAAATATATATATATATATATATATATATATATATATATATATATATATATATATAAAACATAGATATGTATATGGTTTTGACACGGATATTTAAATGGAAAATTAATTTATACAGGATATTGTTTATAAATGTGTATTTGGTTGAGATACGATTCGTTAGTATAGGCTCTGTATTCGGTCTTGTCCACATGAAAAGAGAAAAAAATGTTGCCTTAACGTAAAAATATTATCTGTACAACCTCGTACTGAGCAGAATCCAGCATGTTCCTCTCTTGTATGTTATTCACGTGAAGCGCTAAGACGACGTGGGATAATCGAAGCAAATAACCTAGATACGACTGGAGTCGAGCCTACACCGCGATGGTTCTCGCATGAATTGCGATTGCCTTTTGGGAAGGTAGGCATGATGGTCGAATCATTCCAATCAAGTGTTAAGGTTTCCTCATTCCATATAACATGAAAAAGTTTATTGTGGATTTGACCGCATTTTTCTTGTGCGGGACAATTGATAGCACTCATAGGTCGATTTTCAGATGATGTAATTTTTGGCCTCAATTGATGGGTTCTCAATTGTCCCTTCTTCTTTAAGCCATCAATTAGCTGATTGTCTGAAAATGACGTTGGAACAAGATTTTCCATTGTTCTTTTTCCTAATTTTCGAACCCGAATTTCCAGGTTCATCTTCAGGGTCGACACAATACGCACAGGAGTAAAACACAACTTGTGGCAAATGTGGTATCCTCATTCAAGACAGATATATTTATATTTATTTTAATATCCAAATGTATTTTTAATTGTCTTCCTAATATCCGGTCTTCATACCTAGTCTCTAATACTCAAATGTATACAAAAAACTTAGCCTTGTCCCCCTCCGCGCACACAACCACCTATAAACATGTGTATTTTACTAAAGTGACATTTTATTGAATAACTATAAGCACAACTAATGGATTGACATACACGCCAATCCATGATGTTTATATTTAATTTCTGTTCCGGACGCATAGAAAGATCAACAAAATTTTGATTTCAATCCTGCAGTAATCCACACATGCCCCCAGTTTACCTAATCCCATCCAGCTTGCAATCGGTTATAGACCGAGAGAGAGGTTAATAAAACTGTTGAAAGAATGTATAGTATTATTATCGTTTTGACCGAATACGGAGTCTACACTAACTAAATCGCCTCTCAACCAAATACACAATAATACTCATATCCTGTATAAATTAGTTTCTTCATCAAAATATCTGTGTCGAAATCATGTATATATGTATATAATAAATTAGTATTATTTTATATATATATATATATATTTAAATTTTATTTACTTAATTATAATTATATATATATATATATATACTAACTCACTTCTTATAAAAACATCCATTTATATATAATTCAACACGCTATATATTATGTATATATAGATAAGCATGTAAGTAACTCACTATATATTATTTATATATAGATAAGCATGTAAGCATCCATGTGGGTTCTTCCTACATCTTTAATATATATCTATATATCCATCATATATATATCATATATACGTGTATACACCATATATATATAATATGAATATCATACAAGCAACACTGTGAGTCCCTCAACGGATAAATTATATCAGTCAAAACGCTTTTGATAATAATCTCCTACATATATCTTGTGAATATCTAAATAAGCATTTAAGCAATCATGTGAGTTCACCCCACATCTTAAATGAATATTTAGAATCCTTCATATATATATATATATGTATATATATATGTCTCTGCGTAATATGTATGTATATATAACTATATACTTATTTATAATTATATATAACCACATCTTATAAAAACATCCATTTATATATACGTCCACACGTTGTATCTACGCATATATAGATAAGTATATAAGCAACAATGTAGGTTCTTCCCACATCTATTATAAATATCTATATATCCATATTATATATACACGTGTTTACCCATATACAATATGAATACCATATAAGCAACACTGTGAATCCTTCAACGGATAAATTATATCAGTCAAGAAGTTTTTTGTTAATATTTATATATCAAAGTTTATATATAGTCATATATTTATGCATATATATGTATACATATATATATATATATATATGTATGCAATTAAATGGGTTCGTTGAACCTACAATTCGCCCTAAGTGTATAGTATATTTACATCAAATATACAATATATAGATATATATATATATATATCTACACGTCTACACCTCATATATATATATATGTATATATAAATATACATAATGTCTATATCAATCCACATAAGCAACCATGTGAGACCTTCTCACCTTATATATTAAATCTAAATATTCTTCTACATATATATTTTGAATATCTAAATAAGCATTTAAGCAACCATGTGAGTTCCCCCACATCTTATATGAATATTTAGAATCATTCATATATATATATATATATATATATATATATATATATCTGCGTAATATGTATATAAATATAGATACATATATCTGTTAAGTATATTTAGATAAACATATAAGCAACAACGTGAGTTTCTCTCACATCTTATATAAATCGAAATGTTCATCATATATATATATATATATATATATATATATATATATATATATATATATATATAAAACTGTAGCCAAATTACCTCTTTCTAACTTCATCTAATTTTTTCCCCTTATTTTATCTCAGATGCATAGTCGCGGTCTCTTATTGGGATTTATTGTTAGATCTGATTCCTCCAATCTACGTTTCTTTCCATTCGAGAAGGCTTCATTAAATATTGGGCCTAATGATTTTTCTACACATGTCATATTCATTACGTTCATTCCTGATTTTATTTCAATTGATTCTCTAATCAACCTGGTTAATCTATTTCGGTTACATAGTGCAATCCGTTTACAGCCATCCCAGTTTATCTGATGACCTGTCTCCATTGAGTGCCTGGCTAGATCTGATCTATGAACATGTCTGTATTTGCATGCAGTCTTATGTTCACCTCTACGTACCTTTATTGGACGCATGGTTTCACCTATATACCTAAGATTGCAATCTTTACAAGGTATCTCATAAACCCCTGATGTGTTGAGCGGTTCTATTTTTTCTTTCTGATTCGGTAACTTATTGCCTATTGTAATTGATTGTCAAGACAGATATATTTATATTTATTTTAATATCCAAATGTATTTTTAATTGTCTTCCTAATTGTTAACTTTTACCCATATGACAACTCTAAAGTAGAACCTATTGCTTACATTTACCTCGAGTTAAAGTATAGTCATTATTTATAACAAAGTGGTTATGTAGATGTGAGATAAAATTGTCTGCCAAAGCTAATTTGTACAAGTTTATGTAAATGATCAGGGCGAAAAAGCCAGTTGTAGTGATATGGAAAACATTTAAAAAAATCAAATCCCAAATAAATATTTACTAGTTAATTTACTGATAAATACATGTATATATCTAGATACGGGTACCATTTTACAGCATATTGGGTGCGTGTACAGCATGGGGCGCTATGAATTAAAACTAAGACTTATCAACTGGACCAAGACAGCATGGAATCCACTAAATGTAAGATGACGAGAATTAGGCTGCGTTAATCAGGGATGATCCCCAGGTCGCCTTTGTAGTAGTGCAGCTAGACAGCACTTACTTTTGTATACAAGCACTATTTCAAGAGGTTGTCTATCTTTTATCTATTAATTAAATTACTAAATGTTATTATAGTTGTAGTGGTTGTAGCAATGGACTAGATATAGCACGGTTCTTTAAATCAAGTTTGCGGGCTTTGAGTAAACAATAATCCAATTGCATTTAACCATGCATATATATATATATATATATATATATATATATATATATATATATATATATGCAATTCGGTTTGATCCTCGATAGTCAGTTTGTCGTCGTATTCTGATGATGATCATGGAAGATCTAAATGCGTCAGTACAAGTGACTAACGGTAGTTTTGCTATGTTATTCGATAAATAGTCAAATAAAATGGGTAACACAATAAAACAATAATTGATTGCGCGGGTGGTGGTAACAATTCTTTAAATCAAGTTTGCGAGCTTGAAGTAAGCACCAATTACATTGTTTTTAACCAGTCGTCGAACAACATAACAAAACTACCGCCAGCCGCAACGCACCAAAAAAAAATAAAATGGGTGTTGTTTGCTTCAAGCTCGCAAACTGGATTTAAACAATCGTTACCACCACCCGCGCAATTAATAATTGTTCATTTGTATTACCTATATATATGACAAGAGCTGCAAAAACTTAAAAGTTCGTGGCCGCATAGAAATTGTGCAGCCGACATTTCCAGTCAATTACAATATATGCGAGACCACTAGAGTTTAGAGACGCATATCTAATTTTGCTTTCCATATATATGCATTGCGATTTGTTCCTCGATAGTCAGTTAGCAGTCGTACTCTGATGCTAATCATGAAAGATCTTTTTCCGAAATATTTCGGCTAAACTTATCGATAGCCTTCACCAGTCTGCTTATTCTTCAGAAGTTTACAAAATGAAATTAATGAAGCAAGCGCGTTATTTCCTCTGGCCATATTATTCATACTTCAGACTGGTCTTTCACTAGATATTCGCTAATCAAATGTGTGTGTGTGTGTGCATTTCCGTAACTGTTATTTTCATCTAACTAAGTGAGAATAGAGTGTTTGAATAAGAATTTACCATTTGCATGCGTTAAATATTCGCTTTATACACTCAATGTAAAATGGCGTAACTAAGATTGCCCTCACATTTTCTTGTGGAAAGAGACCCATATTTCAGAAACACTTGTCATAAAACGTGTCCTGATTGATAAAACTACAAGTCCGAATGACCAATGCACGTGTTAAATTTCAATTCAAACCACACGGGTTTTACTCAGGTTAGACTTGTCAATAAGTTTTTGTTATAACATTCAATAGACGCGCGCCACGCATGTGCATGTGTATGTGCATTCATAACTAAAAAGACACAGTTAAATATAATTGATACACATGTACGTACATCTAAATGAAACTGCAGTCAAAAGGCATTAATTTGCCCTTTGCACTCGCCAGTATAATTATTAATTCTAAGCATTTGAAATGGTTTATTGTTAAAATGATCTCAATAGGTAGGGTGGGGTGCAAGACACAAAAATAAGTGTTCAAATCAATTAGAGTTTTAAAATCAAACGATTAGACAGAGATGAAATTTAGAAAACCTATATTCTTAATAATTGATTAGTCATTACTTGAATAATAAGCCCACTAATAAGTCAATCTTAATCAGATGTTCTTAATCTCTTACTGGAGCTAGCTTCAGTTTCCAATTCGTGCAATCGCCTTTTCCTGCCATTAGCTAACGCGGTATTCCAAATCGAACCTAGCGATAATATTATCTCTAGATTCAATTTCGATAGATTCTCTTATCAATCTCCTCACGCTATTAAGACTTTATATATCTATGCGTTTGCATTAGTCCCAGTTGATAGTATGCCCATTCTCTACTACATGACGAGCAAGATCAGATTTAACAATATTTCCATACTTACACGTAGTTTTAAGTTCTTACCTTCTTACTTTGATTGGGCGCATGGTCTCACCAACATACCTGAGACTACAATCACTACATGAGATTTCATACACTCTTGATGTTTCTAAGGGTTCAATCTTTTCTTTTTGGTTAGGGAGTATGGTGCCTATTGTAACGGTCCTTATATTGTATTTCACTTACTACTTAATATAGAGTCCGGAAATACCCTGACTTTACGTTCTTCCTTCTCCTTATCCGCTTTTTTGTATCTCTAATTAGGATTAAATTTTTTCGCAACATCAATCATTGTTGCATCTAATAAAAGCAGCCGAAATATCTTGTTAAAGAAAGAAAACTACTGGAAAAATAAAAGATTCGTTAGTCAAAACGCAGATCAGGTACTTTCAAATAATCCAGTTTCGCAAAAAAACTTTTCATTCAAGAAACATTTAAATTGTACCATGTCAGCACAGTAAATAACAAAACATAAATTTTCTGTTGTTTCTATCGGCTAATGTCATGAATGACCAGACAAATGTCACCACTCTGTTGTAAATCAAATATACGATTGACTGACTGAGTGAAAAAAACCAAAAGACTTATTCTAGTTGAATTAATTAACCTAAATGAAAGTTGCTCTTCACTTAAATAAATGAACCCGAATATATAGTAATGATACGCAAAATAATAGATCTATCAAAAAATATAACTAAAAACGAACCGAAGAAGGACATATATATTTGCCTATGTACATCATCCACCGCCAAAATAGATAATATCTACGTTATGTTAAATTTGAACTCGACGACGAATCTTATTATGGTTTCATATGTAAGGTCTGAAATAATTCCTGTTATTCACAGTTGACATTATGTGACTTAATCCTGATCGCCATCACTTCCTGTTATAATTTGAATCCGAATATAAAACTCAAATGCAGACTTCAATCGATCGTTGGAAACTGGTTTGTGACTTCTGTTGTACTTGATAACAAAGAATTCTGGACTTCGCTTGATAATAGGTTGAAGCCCGATGTATTTTTGCCTTATTGTTTGCTAAACCGTGTCCACTTCTACAAAAACTTCTGGTGGTTTGCTGATGCAGACTGTCTAGATCACGCTGGAGTTTCATAAGTTGTATCGCCTAATCTGTCTACTAGTACTAACGGAATCTGATATTTTAAAATTTGTTATCTTTGCAAAGGGCTGACGATTTCACGTGTTCTTTTTTAAGCAAATTCGAACAAGCCATTGATTTGGAGTGAAAGATCTAGACGACTGGCAGTACCAAAAATTGTACGTGGAATGTAATTCGTAACTGGTTCTAACTGAGTACCTTTGGTTTTTAGTGAAATACACGAAGTCGAAATAGTTAAACTGAGATTTGCCAAGTCATACGTTTTGATTTCTAGACCATTGGCAACCATTAAATGTTCATTTGTGCTGTATGTTTCTGGGAAATTTTAATTTAAAAACAATATTGCAGCACCAGTATCAACCGCAAACGTGTGCCACAAAAGTAAATCGTTGTTAACCATTGACGATGTGGTTAGTTGATTAATAGAAGTAACACTCGCCGACATTTATTCCTATGTTTATTTCTGTTTTTGACTCTCGTCGCCGTTCTGGGTCTTTCGAAAAAAATCACATAGAGTGCTATATCGGAAGGTATGCATGCACTTTCCGTTGACATATCTAGATTTACCATGATGCATGAACCACGTCTCTAGGATGACACCTAGATTATGCCATTTATGATGTAGTGCTGGCAGTGCGTTGAGTGACTGAGATCGTGCAAACAGTAAGATGAGGGACCAGATCCCTGCGTACGAAGTAATGATTTACAGTTAGCGTCCTGACGCTTTCCTAGACATCCTATATAGATATTTTATATCATGTCAATTCTGGACAAGCATGTACGCCAGGTGTTCGAAGCTAATATATCTGTGACTACCCCATAAAATAATTATAGCGTACACTCAACCTTGTTATGCTTACTTGTCAAACCATTAGCTGGAGCACAATAATTCTTTCATGAGGAGTTTGCGAACTTCATGAAAATGACCTTGTGCGATCAAATTAACGTAAGTACCAGCAAATCATTTACTCGACGACAGGTTGACTCAAACGGTGTCTTCTTATCTGCTTATTTGTTGCTTAACTTGAATGAAAATAGTGAGCGTACTAACGTAGTATTTCCACTCTTGACAAACGATGTCGCATCTTTGGCAGTTAATTTGAAATTTTCAAAGATTTCACGCCATCAATGCATTGACGGAAATAAGACTTTATTAGCACGTGCGACACATATTTTTTGGAAAAATCTATAGCAGGAAAGTTGGGTTTCAGTTTCGAGTTCAACTAAAATTACGCTTGACTGACTGGATGTCCAAATAAAAGCATAAATACTAATTAACTTAAATGTATATTGTTCCTAACTTAATAAAATGACAACGAATAAATTGTAATGATACGTTGTATTATTGTTCTTCAAATTTAACACTTAAAACGCTACAACGAATAGTCTGTAAACGTGCCTTGCTGCATATATATATAGATATATATATATAAATATAGGAATATATATCATTGCATAGAAACCAGAAATTTACAACCGACGCGAGTGTGAAATAGGCGAACACACAGCTATTTACTTGAGTATCCCTAACTGTTTTGGCTCAACTTTAAATGTGATTTTTCTGTTGTAAGTGTCAAGTCGCAACTTCATTATCTACAGTGCTTGATAAATTTATTTCTCAGCTCTGTTTATGCATATAGGATTTACATTAAAGGCATTATTTACTGAACATATGTGTGAGGCTTCAATAGTATGGAGCGTAATACCAGACGTATTTTCGTGCTAACTTTGTAACCCTTTTGACAAATTTTCAAGTATGTCCTTCGAAATTTAAATAATTCTTTTCTTTTTTTAATCGGCATCATGCAAGTTTTGTTAATCCACCATGTCAGTTCTTAAAAAAGCAGCAAACCATTTTTATCATTCATTAAAATAGCATAAACAAACTATAATGCAAGCAGTGACCATACACTGTTGAATGATGCTTCATTCTTCTTTTAAACATAACACAAATATACGTTTCGAATTGCCCGCACATCTAAAGGTAGACAATCATGGTTTAGCGTAAAACCGATGCATACGTCAATTCTTAGTAAATTTAAAGCCATGTAAGTTTCTGGAATCTTTGAATTATGATATGAAGCATACCAAATATATATTATGAACATTTATGCCTCTCATAAGTAGTTTACACAAAATGGTCCATAAAAATCCCCGCAAATACCGGAGACGTGAAGCAACCTATTGCTTCATTATCCACATACTTATTATTGATTTTATTAAACCAAAGTAGATTTAATATCAAGCAAAGTTGCTATCTAGCAATATTCAAAATATGTTGTGGATCACGGTATGTGGAGCAATCGACCAGGCGGTTAATAAATAGAGTGAGTTTTGAAAGCATTTAAAGCAAGTTCTGTAATTAAACAGTTAATTCCGAGTAATGTACGTAAGCGATGCAAAAATCGCCTTATCTATACACCTGATTTGTCTCTGTTTTCTGCTTTAATATAACTTGGAAAATATACATCTATAAAACTCAAGGATAGTGAGAATGTGGGAGGGAGGAAGGACAAGTATATACAAAATTGGACTTGCAATTTTGTGTTAGGTATTGCACACCTAGTAACAAATTAGTTAAAATATTATCAGAAGGATAAACCAAAGCCAACATGAACGGAAAGTGTAACTTTATATGCACATTCTTTTCATGCTTCCTGGGCAATCATCAGTAGGAGCCGGAATTATGCCCTACGTCCACTACATTTTTTGGTGAGGTATGTGGGACAACTGGACGGTAAAATCTTTTATACGAATGTGTAAACCTGCAGATCATACATTCCGTTCATGCTAATTATGGTCTATCACTCTGGTCAAATTTCAACTAATTTTTTACTAGGTGCGCAATACCTAATACATAATGGCATATATATCAGCTCTCCGCAAGGAACGATAATTAATTGTCATAAATTGAATTGAATAATGTGATGATTACTGCGAAATGTGATAACTGATGACGATCAACGCTAGAATGAATGGATTTTCTGGAGTAACTGGGGTTGATTATTCGTTTTATTTCTCAATTTTGGTGAACTTTAGCATACCATTAAATCCGTTTTGTTGTTACCATATACCATCTCGGCAAATATAGGGCTATTATCATGTCCCGTTTCGGCAACCACAAATTTGGTTCGGGATATACATTTTATAAAGTGAGTCGGCTTCGAAGTCGCCTATTATGAAGTCTTTATATGAAGTTAACACTACCACTGCAGGTATGCATATTCGTAGAGGAGATTTTACCGTCCAATTGCCCTATTCCTCATTCATATATATAGTGGTTATAGGTCGTAATACCGGCTCCAACTGATGAGTCGCCAGTAAGCACGAAACTAATGTGCACATCCGATTATACCTTCTGTTCATGCTGAATTTTTTTTATCCTTCTATTAAAATTTGAAATAATTTGTAACTAGTTGCGCAACACCTAATACATAATTGCATACATATTAGGTCTCAAAAACAAACAGTATACAACAGTTACAAAATTTGATTTCAGACTCATGGCATTAGTTTTCCATAATCTATACGTGTGAATTTGTGTTTATCTCCAAAACTAAATTCCCATTGTCGGAAATAATCATGTACCACAAAAAATGACATATTAAAATATGCTCTCTGTGAGTCATGAAGTTGACCGAGAACGGCAAATGCATAGGTAGTTTTAGCGAAACATTTTGCCTCGAAAGCACAGCGACAATAATATTTTGTTTGCATTTTACAGAAAAATTGACAACTTGCCATTTACAAAAACGAGGAATCTGCATTTTTCTCTGTCATGATACTTTGATACTGTTAAAGTTGCATCCCAATTGCGCTAACTAAAAGAGCATGATATGTAAAATCAAAAAAGGATTCTGCTGACTGTGATGCTAATAAGGTGGGGCGACTTAAATCTAACTAGATTTCAAACTCCTTTAATCTCTTTTACAAAATTGACCCTTATTACAAATTCCGAATCATCAGTGGTGAGTAGAAAAGTTCGTTCGAAGTCGGGATGGTTTAGCGCAGTTGAGTTTGATAACTAATTGATGGAATAATTTTTTTAAAATTCCTCATGTGCTTAGATAACGAATATCGTTGTTTTGATTGTCCGGGAAGGAGCATACGATAATTGTTAGAACTCCAAAATGTTTTTGTAATTCCTTCATAGTTTTGTTGAAACAAATTTCTTGATCGAATTGTCTATAGTTAACAAAAGCTGAATACCTTGATGTGTAATACCATGCCCTATGGAATGAATGAATGTCGTTGCAATATGCCTTTAGTCCAAGATCTGATAAATGCGAGTGAACATTTCTAAGATTCTCGGAATATGACTGTAGACTAAAGACCATTATTTCATCATGATATAACATACAGTAGACAGAATAGTTGCGCAGAATTTTGTCCATGAGCATCTGAAATGTCAGTGTTGGGTAGTTGAAACCAAAATTCACGTAAAGTTATTCAAAAGTCCAAAAAAATTAATAACTGCCGTCTTATACACATTTTCTGGTACTGCCGGAATGTGGTGGTATACTTGTCTGATGTCGGTTACTAAGAAGTAATTACCACTACCAAATTTGCAAACAATTCATTTATAGTAGGCATAGTTTAGTTTTTCGATAATCCCCTCAGTCTCTATATAATTCATTAGCTCTGGTGACCAATTGTAGCACAGATACCCAACAATGTTTCGATGGTATGAAGATGTCTTTCGTTTTTATTGAGAACTCATTACGTACTGGCCAGAGTTTGCCGTGGACAGGGCTTCAACGTGGGCACGTCTGCTTCGAAATCTCATGTTATATAGATCCACGCAAGCGTTAAAATTTTCACATAAAAGACATTCCGTTCATAATTGTTAATCTTGAAAGATATGTATGCTAGTGCGGCCATTCGAAAAACCGATGGTTTATATAAATGCTAAGGAACAAAAACACAGCAGGTAAAACGATGCAGCTAAAATATTACCGCATCTTTCGTTTTGCATATAAACTCAGATTACCAAACTGTTTAACTGTTCCCGAATCAGTAATCGACAAACTGTTAATTCAGATAACTTTGAAATTGGGATCCCTTCCTCATCCCTCCGGATCGCAGTTTTATTTATGCGATACTGAAGATGGAATAGGATCGATGTGAACTCAGTGGAAATTAAGTGAAAACCTTGCAACATTTAAATATTTAATCGAGTTTCGCTATTATCTTATTGAGCCTCTTTGATCCGTTGGCCGATGTCTTGATAACATGCACTGTTATCATAGAATGAAGACTTCTCTAAACCGTATTCCTATTTTTAAATAATGCAAATTAATTATTTTAAATGACACCTCAGGCATTCAGTTGCACTCTTTGGGTTTGTGGTAAATTACACCTAGAAAATCTTAACACTTATCTTTCAAACTGTACGGATTCTCGACATTTATGTTAGTAAGTCCGCGATGGCCATTGGACAGCAAAAGTTTTGATTAAATGTTTCATACCTCTAGCATACTGGATATGTAAGACTCCAATGTAAACAACCTGTTTGAGAGAATGTCTAACGTGTGCCGGTCTAACATTAGAACTTCTGCTATCGAGAATGAAATATCTCTAAAATTCACTTAGTTGAGATTTTTAGAATTATGCAGCTTTAAGTTATTTACTGCCTGAGGTTTCAATGTCACAAACTGAAGGGAATGCGCAAAAATGTGAGCTCACGAAATGAATGAGGCTTTAATAAATAAATTAGGCAATGAAAAATCTCTACGACATCTTGCGTGTGTACAATGACGACGTCAAAAACTCGGAGCGAACGATGAAATATCGTTATACACTAGAGCGTTTTCTAACAGCTACGTTAAGACTTAAGATGAACACTGGTTTTAGAGTGCAAAAATAAATTTGACGCAGGATGATTATATTAAAAGCCATTTGAATTTTATGCAATGATGTAATGTAATGATAGTGATTTTTTACATTATGCTTCATTGCACCTCCAGTTACTGAATCGTTTATCATCGAGCACTTCTAAATTGTCATCAATCCTCCACATAATGCAATTAGTGTGGTCATTGAGTAATTAAGCCGCCATTATAATAATGAGATAGATATCGATAGAATTGTATTTCGAAGATGTGATAATAGTTTAAAGTGACCTCATCAACTGTAAAGCCTCTCAATCAGTGGAACTTATTCGTAATTGGACACGTTTAGACAAAGCGAAGGTTAGATGATCCTGCCAGGATTTATTTGCATGTATTTACTGCTGCAAATAATTTAGAGAGTCGTTATGGTGCATAAACCCAGGACAAAATATTAACATTAAACCAAAATGATGTAATGTCAGTTTGCTTTTTGGGGTGTAAGTGCTGGCAATATTTAATATGAGATTAATTTATTACGAGCAAAAGAAATTTAATGTGGCCAAGGAGATGCATAAACTCTAATGTTCGCCCTCCGGCCTTAAATCTTTTAGTTACTAACTGTAATAATGTTACAAGTATGTCGATTTGCTTTTGACATATCGGCGTGCAGTATGCCAAATATAAGCGTGTGGATCAAAACTTGTGGACTCCATGAAACCTGTTGTCAAGACTCATCGTAATTTATTTACATTACATTCTTTCATCAATTCAGTCTATTCTGAGAATTATTTATCACTTTATTATAAAAGACTATTAGAATCAACAAAGGGATAAATTTTTTTGTGAAGTTTCTTTGGCGTAAAATTGTATATCTAGTACGGTTTGCATTTACACAACTTCAAAATCTCATTTTTGCCAATTTTGATTCGAAGCACTGATTGTGCTAGTCGTCCACTAATTGGCTATTCTGAGATTTATGCTCAAGCCACGCTGACCAGCTGTTTCCCCGTTTAATTATTTGTGTAACAAGTTCCAAGGTCTCGCATGGGGCATACTGTCAGTTCTAATTTCCACCACTAAGTTGTAATAGAAACTCGGCAAGTTGGCTCAGATATAAGAGCACCAGATTCCGAAGCAGACGTTCCCAGGTTCGAGCCCTGTACGTGGCAACCAAGGGTCTTTTAATTATCTGATGGCTTTGACTCAGTTACTATTAGAAAAGATCTCGTGCACATCCTCATAATAAAGATACCAAAATAACTCTAATGAACGACTGCAACTTCGGATTCTGTAAAAAACCCTAAAGCCTGGAAGATATTGTTTTTCACATCCGTGACTTGACCTTGTCTTTCCATAGTAATACAAATTTTGAAGATGGCAAATGAGGAAAAAGCTAAGAAAATCTTTGTAAAACAAGAGTTGTGTATAGACACTTTATAAATATATTCTATTCGACTTATGCTATACTTTATTCCAACGTACGAGATACAAAAATTATTTTTCTTTTTTTGGTCAGTTATTTTTATGCATATTTGATTTGAATTGACACTTAAATCGTGTATTAAATCATATATTTAATTACCTAAAACAGTTTTCAAAAGTAATTTTCTTCTCAACAGAGACACTTGGTATGCCTTTCATCCTACAGCATAAGGATAATCTGTTCTTAACAATAATTAAACTTTTATACAGAAAGATTAGCTGGAGAAGATACAATGAATAAATAACCTGAAAAATTCAACGAAATCGCATCCAAACGAAAGCCTATATATTTCAGAGTTCCGTTTAAATAAGACGCACCATATCAATATATAGTTGTAAAATTTTTAAATCAGTAAATTCTCTAAGGCCTATTACACAGTCAATTTTCTTTTATAATAAAATCCTGCTAAACAAATTCAACCTGCCATCAACTTGGCTGACAGTTCGTATAAAAACATCCTTGCCACTCAGTGTGCTACGTAGCCTGGAACGGTTGGTTACTATACGAGCTTATTTAAAAGCCTTTTAGAAAATATGTAAGAGAACGTATTTCTAATAAACAAACACAATATTTATAAAGCTCACATTCCCTAATATGTCGAATTTCCAGGTATTCGTCAAAGCAAAATCTATAGAGAATTGTTCATAGCAGAAGCTGTTAATTGCAAAATACGTAATCTCAGGTGAATCAACGATAGAATAATTGGCGATGTTTGAATATAAACTTCTAAGATGTCTGTTCTTATGTGTGTGTATAGATATCACAAAACACGTGACTATCACATTTATGTTGGTGTTTTACTCCATGTAGTTAATCCAACTGAAACACCCTTACTAATAAAATTGCCACAATGTATTATAAACCTAGCGAATTAATTTTTAATTGATTTAGGCTTTCACACTAGGTTTTATTCTCAATTATAATTACTAAAATGTCCTATGGATTATATATTCATTTAAAATTTGCAAACAAAAAAATCTAAAAAACACAAATTCTATATTTTTATTTCTATGTTTCGAATGATCAACTGGAAAAGACAAATTTTGAAGGATTCAAGAACATCTAAAATACTGCTATTGTTCAATTTGTAGTTTAAACTCACAACATAAAATTAAAATTATAATAATTTTATTTGGAAGAGAAACCAAATTTGAACCAATTCTTTAAATATTTTTTATAGAAACAAGGGTACTGGTAACTATTCACAAAATTGGCAGAGTGATCACCCATGAAAACGAAACTGTTTTTAATAAATTCTTCCATTTATTCAGGTATATATATATACACCCGTCCACTGAGTTAGGTCGAATATTGTTCACAGTATCAGAGACTTCTAAACACCGTAGCCTACAAACATAATAGATGTAGTATGCAGGACTAATAAAAATTCCAAAAATTTTTTAGTACAGCTTCGACCATTTTGGTGAAACCTTTTATGCGGTTTCAAATTTTCAGCTGCGTATTTTAATTTTAGCTTAGTCCAAATAACATGCTTTTGTAGCTGTATTTCTTCAGAGAATATACTTATCTTGATATCTCGTTTCGAATATATGATCAGAGATAATTGATTTTCCTGACGTTTGCCAAGCTATTTTTATCAATTTCTTTATTAATTATTGCCGAGATTTGTTGTTCATTTGCATCTTCGTACGTTCAATATATATTCTACCGAATGTATATTAGGATTTTTGGACTATGCCTGATTTAGTGAGAATTGCAATTCAACTGCGTGATTCTATACGTGTTAACATTTAAACTAATAAAATTCTCTTTAGTGACTCGTTTTTAAAGCTCTGCAATTATAAAAGTCAGTAGATTACCTCTAAATGGTTAGTTAAGAAATTTTGTTTGATAGTGTCCTTTGTAGTACGCGTCGAAAGTGGTGTGATGTTGAATCGCTCCGGGAATTTGTTTATTAGCAAAATATTCTTCAGGTAGCAGAGTGCTACCTAGATTTTGTTTTCCGAGGAGATCTTTCTGGTTATGATGCTAAGTTGTTAACTTTTGTGATATTTGGGCACACTAATTTTGTTTTGCATGAATTGCCCAGTGAAAATTGCTAGTTAAAATCACCACTTGTTTCTCGTGTGTGTTGAATGTGTGAGACAGCTTCATTGGCTAGCTTAATGATTTCATTTTGGTCTGCTGCATCTGAAATGAACAATAATATATAATCTAATTAACGTTTGTAGAGTGCGCATTGGTTAATCATGGCATCAGAATTTTTTGTTCAAGATTGTGCCTGTATAAATAAATAAATAAATAAATAAATAAATAAATAAATAAATAAATAAATAAATAATATAAATATATATATATATATATATATATATATATATATATATATATATGCCAGGAGAAATGCAATTGAGCTTCCCAAATTTACAACATTCAACTGACGAAAATATTTTCCGTCATCTGTAAATTGAATGTTATTCGTACATGCTAATATGAGGTCTTCGACATCGTTGATGTTTTCAGGAAAAACTTGAAACACTCATAATCAGGTCACACGAGATCATCGTTACTTTTCCTGTGAACTGTCATTAAATAAGCGTGAGAGCTCAGGCAAGACCATTTTGTTTTGTAAGAATTAATTTTCTATTCAGTCCATCTGTTAGCTTGAAAAAGTCTTAAATGGTATTCGGTGTTGATAATTTTTCTAAATGATTGAGGTAGTTTGCGGAGAAACGTGGTTGGTTTCTAATGCGGTGCATTTATCATAGGCATAATGAGCCGCATCGGATAAGCTCCTGAGGCTGTCAAAGCTTTACGTAATTTTGGTTAGCCGTACAACCTTGCTAATTTTGTTCCGACAGATTTCGCTCTTGGGATTTTTCCTAAGAGACCTGATCTTATTTTGGAATCAGCCATTGGAATTTAAACCTGTTTTTACCATCTTTTTCAGAGAAGATTTTTTTCCTAATAAAATATAAGATGGTAATCTTTCTGTTTGTTGTCTGGTTTGAATTTCGATTTTTCATTTATGATGTAGTTGGTGGACCCTCTATAAACATCGGCTTTAATTATAAAAATTCATGATCCTTTGTCGCGTGTGACAAGTGGTACACATTTTCCTGATTGCAGTTTTCTTAAGTCGTCTTTAAGCTTTTTTGTGATGATTTAGCCGCCTTTTAAATTCTACTGAATGCCTGTGAGGCGAAGCAGTTTTTAAGTTGTGTAACATTTCAAGTTGGCACCCTAGTAATTGAATAGTTCTCCGAGGATTTTGCAGTTTTTTTGGATTGTTCTCTATGTCATTAACCAATGAGCGACTAATGAGCATATGCGTCGGTTTCTATTTATTTTTGCCACACTGCTTGAATAGACGTTTTGGCACAAAATCTGATTTTAAATACGATTTGAAGAATTTAATTATTTCCAGAAGTTGCCCACTAGCAAAATTGGCCGCTATATAAATGGTTAGTTCCATATAGATAAAAGGCAGCCCTCACTCTTCAATAATCTTCATAATGTCCATTTTCCTCGCATATTACAACATATATTTTCATTAGGAAGATAAAACCAATTAAATATGGCCTGCTCATTTTTGTTTAGAGTTTGTCCATAATATTAAGTTTAGGCCCAATCCTATTACTTCCCGAAGATAGAACACAATTTATTAATCAGTATTTTTTTATATGAAACCAATGCTAAAATAACCTTACTTGCCACTTTTTCAAAATCCCACAAACAATATTCAATCTAACATTTAAAAAGAATAAAACCCGCAAATAGTTAAATTTTCGGAATATATTATTAAGAATATGTGTATAGCGCAAGAATAAATTATTGGTCATTATACTTGAACTTCTAATTGCCTAACAACAGAATTGCAAGATCTAATGACCGAGGAAATAGCAAAACCAAATGAACAATATTCTCATATTAACAAAATGACGACTAATGTAATTCAGTGTCATACTAAAAATATAATTCAATAAGTGCATGAACTAAAATGCCCTTAAAAGAATCAATGATACAATGTTCTTAAAATAGAGCCACGCTATATATATATATATATATATATATATATATATATATATATATATACAAGTAATCAATTATATCTTCCGGGGTCGCCCAATGAAATTGATTTATTTATTTATTTTTGATCAAACAGAATTTTCACACATTTTGAGTTACAAATGACATTTTAAAATAATGTTTTTTTTCAATTTTATGTCATGTTTAGTAATTTATAACTATCTAAATAAGAAAGATAGATCTACTTTTCTGGTTTTTCGCGAATAGAAACACGCGTTTTCTTTATTAAAACGCCATCCTGAATCATCACAAATATTCATAGTGTTTGCATGTTGATGCGCACGCGCGTGTGATACATGATACGCAAATCGAAAAATAGATTTTTTAAAGTAAATTCTTAAAATATAAACTAATGTAAATGTAAGCAATCTTCTTAATTATTTGAATTTTTTTCTAAGGAACTTTGGTACATCAATTAAACGACTATCGCTTTTTTTAAGCTTGACATAATGCACAGCTTGAAGAACAAATCATCTGATTCCATACCTTGATTGGATTAGCATGTGTAAGTCTGAAAAATCTGAGCCTGTAATTTCTTTCGTTATTGAAGTTTGGAAATTATGATAGACAATATTTAAGATTGCTACATTAAGAATACAGCATTCAATAAAACTGGCCGGTATGCAATATTTAATAAATTTTATTTTTAAGGATTTTTATACCCGCCGAGAAAATCTGAATTTTAAAGTTCATGTATAATTTTTAGATCACCTATTTTAATCTATTTGTAATTTGAATTGTGAAATAAATAATTTTTCACATAGCAGCTATACACAAGCCAGTCAATAAAACCTTATCGCCAGATCTCAAATCGATTTCATTCACTAGTTCTACTTTTATTTATTTAGCTAAGAAAAGATGATGTTGCCTAAAGCAGCTTCAGTTTTATGTTATTCTCTCTCGGTTTTGGCGTTAAAGAACTGACTTATAATGTTATTTTTTTGTGCAAACTTTCTACTCAATTCCAAATGGGATTTGTTTCAAATTTTTCAAAATTTGCTTTAGCAATTAGCAGCCAGTCCAACCTACAGTAAAAGCTGTCCTTTTTTACCTATGCATTTTCATATCTCATATGGAAATAATAATCATTTATTTTGACTCAACAGTGCTGAATTCACACGTGAGTAAGATTTGATAATTAATTAGAAGTTAAAATTCCTAAAAACTCAAGTTTATCTATTGATCATTAAAGGTGAAAGATTTTACATTTAAAAAAATATTCATTTATAACTCAACGATGTTTATAATAAACATAAATATATCATTTTTAAGTCGCACATGCATTATTACGTCCAATTTTCTTTTAGCTCTTTTGGGCTGTAATATAATAGGGCTTCCATTATTCTTTAAAATATTCGTCCTTTGCATTTTACCGTTTTCTACGTGAGTGATTCTAAAAAATGGTCTTATTTGAAACGTTGTGGCATGATACCTTCACAATTGAACATTGAATAACTATAAGAAACCGCCGCAAAATCAAAAGGAATTATTAGTTTTTCTAAAAATTGATACGAGCTTAAAGTAATTGCGTGTACATGATCTTTCTCTGGATGAAGATTAAATAACAACAATGATAATTTATTAAATTAACATGTGTGCATAAACACAACATAATATACGACATACCCAGAGATATATTCTAACAAAAATGTGAAATATTTCATTATTTTCCATAAAATCTAATGGAAACATAGTTATAAATTAGGTCGTGAACATTAATCAAACCACGAATTTTTCATTGCGATTATAAGATTTGTAACAAATGAAATTCCAAATCTTAGCGAACTATGCTTTTTTCGAATTTATGAAACGCTGTAACTTCTGTATGAAATACAAACTAGTAGTTTTAATGGCAACAATACCTTTATGTTTGACGATGTTCAATTTGGAAAAAATGTACATTTTATTTCATTTAACTTATGCTAACAGAAATTAAAATAAAATTTATTTGTTCATCTTTTAAGCATTAAATATACAGATATTCACAAAGCAGATATTAGTAAACAACAAAGAAATTACATAATAAAGAGTAGAAACCCAAAAAAATATTTAAACGTATGATTTATAAAATGAGTAAAAATGAACTATAATTAAATAATAATAATAATCGTAGCAAAACAAGATTATATTTTGGCAATACTATTTATCAGACGCCGTTTTGTACACTATTTATATGATGACAAAAAAGGCTAGGATTATGGTGGAAACTGAGCTGGCATAAATGTTTCGTGTATGTCCTTATTAGCTTACTAAATAAGAAAAAATAAATAATGTTTAAAGTGGATCGCTTTTAGTGGCAGTTTTGCAGGATGCTTAGTATTTAAATAGGAAAATCTTTAAGGGCGTTTTCGTTTTAAATAGTGCCAAGTAAATGGTAAAACCAGTAAAAAAATATTCAGAACATTTTCATTTAATTAAGTTAACAAAGCGTCACTTGGATACTGGTATGTGAACTCTATATTAATATTAATGCACGAAATAATGGTATTACATTACACTATTTTGAACCAGTGCTTTTCAAAAATAAATTTAAATAGTAAAGTATTAGTGCAAATGTTGCTTATATATATATATATATATATATATATATATATATATATATATGACAGCATAAACTACACAGTTCCTATGTTAGCAAAGGCAATGAAACGGAATAAGAAAGAAACTGGTGTAATAGATGAATCTCCATTGCATTGAATGTTTTTTATATACTGACAAATAGTTATATTAATAAAACCTTTTACCGTTTACCTGGCCATCCCATTTAATAATGAAGCAGTTTGTTGCACAGCACGAATAAAAGTTGGTTACGTGCTAACATGCTTATTAAATGCAGACAAAATACGAATGTTATTCGAGGTAGCACAAATAATTTACGAGCAATTCAGAAAAGATTGCAGTTGATGTCGACCTCAAATATTATTTATCAATATACAAGCGGAAGTAGTTGATTAACTTACGTAGGTGGATCGACCAGACGCTTAATTACTCGAATATGAAAAAATTGCAACTCAAACGCCTTTGACTAAATAGAGATTATTCATCCAACATTTACAATCTAAGAAAATTTATGCAAGACTACTATATGTGCGAAATGAACCCTTCTAAATTTGATCTCCAGACCAAGTATTTAAAAAATAAATAAATTAAATAAAAGAAACGAGTATGCCATATTCGAAACTTAATGGATAAACGTATTGCAGCCGAATATATACAAGCGCAAACAAATTTTCGTTAATTGATTTGAACTGGAGTTGATGTGCGAAATTATTTGGTTGTTCACTTAACTGACACATTTGCATCTTCTATTTTGTTTGGTCTTTTATTATATATATATATATATATATATATATATGATTTTTATTTGTAGATAGTTGAGAGGAATACGGAATGGAAACGGTGCTTGTATCTTATATTTTTTTAATTTTTGGACATGAAATGTTTACGCATTCCAAAAGAAAATATTTATTCAATTAACTGTTTTCTACAAAAAATCAATGAAATATTAATTTCTCAGTAGGTATACAACCCGTTCTGTAATGATAGAGAGAATTGGCTATTTAGAAATTTAGGTCATAGGAGATTCCACAAAAAAGCAAATGATAATTATAAGACTGAAATGCCAAATGCGCTTTAAAACATTTTTATATTGCACAACAACCGAACTTTTTAACATACGTTGTACCTCAATGTATTGGGCTTTTTAATGTCGACCATTTGTAAATTTAGGTTTAGGATTCACACGGTATTTGGCAATTTTTTGGATTTTTGAATCGATCTTAGGAATAGTTTCTATTCTAACCTTAAAGAAGTTTTAAAATAAGACTGAACTTAGATTAATGTGCATGCAAAAATATAATTTAACAAATAAAATTGAATTAATTTTCATGTCTTCAGAGCAAAATATCAATTTTTTATTGTTATATCGATTTTCGAGTACCCTAGTTTACCAGTCCATATTTGAATAAACTGAAATGGATGAAAAGATTTTTAACCAAAATAAGAAAAACTGTTCCAATTTGCGGCGATTTTAACAATCATACATAAAATTTTTGTGCAAACGGATGCTAATAACATTTTAAGATTGGTTAAAATTCTGGAATAAGACATAGTTTGCACACTAAATATATTTGACAGATATTCTATAAATGCTACTTTTAACATGCATCAAATTAATAAAACAATTTTTAAATAAGCATTTTCAAATATTATAAAATGTAGAGTCATTTAAAAATATAAAAAAATTTCTATATTTGCCGGATAGCAACATCATCCTTTACCAGATCACATTTTCATGTGCGTGTAAAATTTTTTAATTGTCTGACCTCGATATATTAATCACGAAAAATTTCTGCTAAATCGAAATATGCACATATTCACAACTTCCCATTATTGATTGAATTACTATGCACAAAATTATTTATAACCCATTTTATTTTGGTAAATTAGTGAAAAGTTTAAGTAAATCTAATAGAATGTTAGTGATAAGATTAGTGAGTGAGCTAATGATATTCAATTTGACAATTTGCTTAACTTATAGCACACAACCAGGTTAAATGTAATTCCTGAAAAAAATTATTGCATTAATTAGTTGAGCATAATTTTTATTGCAGTTTATAGCAAGTATAAGGAATTTCTGCATTAAAATTTCTTTCGTCAAAATTTTGTATAAAAAATTATACTAATTCAAAATATTGATTAAATCATTTGACATCGTCAGCGATATTAAATGTCTTGCAAATAAAAAAAGAGTACAGAAAACAAAAGTTTGTACTACAGCAACTGTGGTGGACTGTGCAAGTGTGAACTGCTTAAGAATGACGGGAATGGTATGAATCCACCAATCTAGGAAAAAAACAAAGCTGTGCAACTGGAAATGTAAAGTCGTATATAATGTTTATTGGATTGAAAAACCCTAGTTGCGTAATTTCATATGACAAGAAAGAAGCCTTGTTATCCCTCTTAAAATTATTTTAGCGATAACGATATTTGGCAGGATAAATATTTACACCTGTCTCTAGCATTTCGACTTACGCTACTGTGAGAAATTTACAATGATTCTTAGTAATTTCATTCGTATGGATGTAGGCCTATGTCAATTTTTAAAGAACTGAATATTCAATAAACAAATACACATCGAGATATGCACTTTATTAATTGTATTACTATCAGCTATTGAGGGGAATAAATGAAGACGTTTAAATGAGATTACGTACCTGCTCTATTTGTTGCCTAAATTTTTTTCTGTGCTTTCTGACTGAGAATAATATTGTTCAGCCAAAAAAATGAAGTGATTATTCCTTTTTTTATCTTTTTTTTCGAAGCGCCAAAGTACTAAATTTGTGAATTCTGGATAATTTAAAGCTGAAAAACGCTGTGAATTGAATATCATTTTCGGAAAAGGCAAAGACTTCTAAAATACACTCCAAGAAAGAATAAAGAGCAGCGAATGTCGGAAGCAGTTTACTGTATGACCCCTTATGTGCAGTTAATTAATAAGAAGAAATGTTAACAAGAAATAAACATGAATTGGTGAACAAAATCTGTGTGTATTCATTTATGCTTAGTCATGCTGTATATTGCAAAAATGCACTAAAACATAGTGCCTGTTACATTTTGAAATTTACTTTGCAGTCAACGTTATGTCTTGTCAAATAAAATTGTCTTTTACAATTTAGTGTATAAGGCCGCTTCAACTATAAGGCAATGCTCCTACATACCAGGAACTTCCCAATGTCTAATACTGATCTACCCACCTACGGTTTCAATGCGACTTACATCGTAACTATTGCCTCACCTTTCGTATGCGAAACAAGGATTTTACGCCTTCTGTCCAATTATTGATTCCGTATATGTCGTTAGCCCCTTCCAAATTATTTTTATGAATAGTTCGCTTATGAAACCGTAACTGCCAGACAAAAATATTAGTGTTAGTAAATCTGGAGACAAAAAATAATTTAAAAACGATATCCTTTGCGAAAAATATAACAAATAGGAAGCAATTAGTAGTTAAATCGAATAAAGGAACTCGTTAATTTTCCAATATGTAGGTTTTGGCCAAATAGAAACGAAGCACAGAAATTATATTGCTTAATAGTCTGATTTATCAGCTATGTAAAACTATTCCCAAATACTTAGTTTGTTGCTATTTTTATTTTCTTCCTAATGAGTACAAGAATTTAAATAACATAACATAATACTATATATATATATATATATATATATATATATATATATATATATATATATATATATATATATCATAATGTACGTATATGTCATGCAGAACAGACTAAGAATACCTAATAACCATTACACAGAAGTGATTTTCTAGGAAGATATGTTTAATTTCAACAAGCAGACAATATTTTTTTATTTGCTTTTATAGATTAGAAATAAAATATAAAATCAAATCTGCGTAAATAATTAACTAAAAAATCATTAAATTGAATCGCTTTCTCTTCAATAAATTTTGTGCATAATTCAGACAAATAGTTAGGTAATTGAAATTGAAAACAGATAATGTATACACACACAAATATGTTCTAAACAGGCTATATACAACAAAGTTAAAAGAGGTAATTTTATTTTCGTTATAACTCACCTTTGGAATAACATGTAATACTTTATATTTTTCATGTTTCGGAAGGTAAGGGGGTTGAGGTTGTATTAGACCATTGAATTATAGGACGAAAAAATAAAAGAAATGCAAAACCAACATGCAAATTCGCACTCATACATACGCCCAAACAATTCACTTGTTTGTATTCAAATTATGTATGAAAATCTGCTGTTTATTTGTTTGAGTATAAGGGATGTTGCAAGCAATTATTAGCTTAGGATGTTTTAAATAATTATTTGTTATTATATTCGGGTAAAGAAGCTCGTGAAATTATTTTGGCATTTAAATATTTGACTTTTGAATTAAATAAATTTTGAAAATTTAATTTCTATTATTTCTTTTGCAAATTTTAGCTTCGTACCTGGTTGGCCTTAAAAGCCTACTGACTTCGATCTTAATAATATGCAAGTTTTCGAAAATAACGCCAGTTTATGCCACGTATATATTTATGCTTAACTGTAATGAACATTTCTATGTTTTTCAATATGTTGGTAAAAATTAGTAACTGATGTTTTAAAAACCAAATAAATAATATTCTCGTTTCTTATAGAAGGCAATATAACTCAACACCAATAAGCAAAGTGATTTTATTTTTAGTAAAAATGATTGATCTTCGATGATTAGCTTTTCCCAGTCAACGAATAACATCACACATCTGCTCCTCAGCCAATTAAAATTTTTGTCACGAACACATTTCGCTGTTTCTTCTTTCTGCGTTTTACGGCACCCAACGTTTAATTTAAATCGGATTTTAAGCAGATTGATTTCGTTAAATGTGCTACACAGGTCTAATTCATTGACACTCAGTCTCCCACAGAACGTAGAGTAAAGTAGCAGCCACAGTGACATGCGCATTTCGAATAAAAATATCTTAACTTTTTTGTTTTTTAGCAATTAAAGATGCACACTCGTCAATGCTGTCATTGAAACAGCTTTATATATTGCATCGCGTAAGTTCTCAGCAATCTAACGTCGGTCGAATGAACAGACTTTAAAAAGACAAATTAGAAGAATATCGTATTTTAATCGCGTTTGTCGAATCAAGTAGTCAATGCACGTTTGCACATTAATGATCCACCGTCTCATAGCTAACCAAGACAAGTGATTAATTAAATTGTTCTTAGGAGAAATCAATTTGAACCCATCAATCAAGGCTAATAATCGGAGCACCTGGAAATGCACAACATTCAAGATTTTACCGACCTACAAGTGCTATCAATTGTCCCGCACAAGAAAAATGCGTTCAAATCCGCGACAAGAAGGACAGCACTGAGCAAAAAAATTCAACATTTAAGTACTACTTAAATAAAAAATGGAACATATTTTTGTAGAACCAGAAACGAAGGTAGTCTGTTAAACTGTTACATTAATGTGGAAAACAGTTTTTCGTACAGCAAAGAACAAAGTAGATACGGTTTCAAGCAACACAAGTTTATTTTAGTTAAGCTACGCGAGTTATTTAAACTACCAGTAATTACTGAGAAGCAGCCATTAATGTCGACTGCAAAAATAGTTGAAAACTCTACATGCGTTAATTATCGATAAGCTTCAGGAAGCCGATTGACTAGATGTTTGCGAGGAACATTTAAATTTAAGCGCCTGCATCAAATCATGTCGAGAATACACGTCTGCATTTGCGGAACATAATATCCAATCCTCGCACGTATATTCTCTTGAAGCATCCTTTAAGCTTATTACAAAAAAATGATGCTATCAGGGAAAGAAGATTCAATCACTGAACCTGGTTGTGACGTTGCGCACCCAAATGATCTTTCGTTCTCCAATTTCAAACTCTATTTCTTTATTAATTTTTTGTTTGCTTTGCCTATCATTATATATATATTTCCAATATGACATATTTTTTTATTTAATTTTTATATATTTAATTATTTTTCAATTTATTTTCAATTTCACTCTATATTTTATTCGAAATCGTATATTGAAGCATACATTTATTATCAATTAGGTATAAAAATAGTTAAAATTGGCAATTTGATCACCAGAGATCAGTCCAACCGCAATATATATTCTAATATCTGTAATCAACTTTGAAAAGCAACTGAGTTGAAGTAAAATTACAGTAACACATTATACGACCTATAAAAAAGAAGAAAACATACTTTCTATGCCACGCAAACACACGCAAATACAGAAACCACCAGCCTATATTAAAATCATTTATCATCAGACGATGTAACTAAACAAATAAGATAAACTAGACGATCATTGGTTGCGCAGGTGTGGATAACAATTATTTAAGTAAAGGTTTCAATGTTCATCCGAAAAGCTGCACCAGTACAGACATACATTTGTCAGCATAAACCAAGATTTGTATAATGTAGATAAGATAACTAATCCAGTAGACCTGCGGCAAAGTGGCTCAGGAGCTAGAGAAACTAACTTCAAACCGGACATGCCCATGTTTGAGCCCTTTCCGCGGCAAATAATGGAAAGTATGCGAAACGTTCCCAATAAGAACCAAATCTGTCTCCCGGAGGAAATATCTTTTCTATATATATATATATATATATATATATATATATATATATATATATATATATATTCATTCA
Organism: Eudiplozoon nipponicum; assembly: GCA_029291075.1. Lineage (NCBI taxonomy): Eukaryota > Metazoa > Platyhelminthes > Monogenea > Mazocraeidea > Diplozoidae > Eudiplozoon > Eudiplozoon nipponicum. The sequence goes on along the minus strand of JAQBSW010004486.1, from coordinate 6,916 downwards.
AAATCACTTCCGTAGGTAACGTGGTGTTCGATCTATAATCACAGATTTTGGATAGTTAGTTGAATCTTCAGGTCAAAAGCGATGCCACACGTTCTCCTACTAAAGGAAGATAGCCCATGTGGAGTCTATTCCAAAATGTTGGCACTGAGTCTACAATAATCTAACGTGGTATAATTTAAAAAAACGTTGTTTGCGTTGGCAGGCATATCAATTAGTTAAACTCCACTTAAATGCAAAGCTAACCAAGAAAACGTAGTTAGTATATAAATAAAAAGTGTGTATAAAGAGTGGTAGAGTAACTCAGTCATTAAATAAACAGATTCCGTAGCAGACCTGTCCTGGTTCGCGCCCTGACCGCGGCAAATTTCAGACAACACGTGATGAGTTTCTAAGAAGAACGAAACCAGTCTGCTGGATGAACTGCCCTTTCTACATTATACAATGTTTAGATTATGCTGAAAAAATGTACGCGCATCATGACAATAGGGCTTATATAAAGATTTCAACCGGGATTAAAACAAAAGCAGATACAAGTCAGTATATTTATTGAAAGAGATGCACCATCTTCAATAATTACAACAAGGAATCTCTAAGCCTAAAATAAAACTGATGATGGTTTATAAAAAAAACCACATAGTATTATTCAAAAGGCCAAGCTCCCATTAATCGAACATTAAATCATTGTTTATTTAATTGTGTGAAGGTGTTGCGCAACTAGTAAAAAATTAGTTCAAATGTGAGCAGTAGTGTAAACCAAAGGCAGCACGAACGGAAAGTATGATGTCGTGCACGTTCGTTTCGTGCTAACTGTTGAGTTATCAGTAAGAAATGGTATTACGCAGTTTATCTACTATATTTCGGTGGGGGATGCGAAAAATTGTGACGGTACAACCTTTCCAATACGACAATGTTGGTACTGCTTGTTGCGGAGAACTAAAAGATATGCACTTGTGTACTCGACGTTGCGCATATAGTAACTAATTATCTCAAAGACTACCAGAAGGATAAATGAAAGACAGCATGAACGGCAGGTGTAATCTCGTGCACCATCGTTCCGTGCTTAGTGGCGCTTCATCATTAGGACGATACAATCCCCTAAACGAATGTGTAAACCTACACTATATAATATATATATATATATATATATATATATATATATATATATATATTCCGATCGTGCTTTCTTGGTTTATCCTTGTGGTCGTATTTGAATTAATTTGTTACTAGATGCACAACATATTACACAATTCATATATTATTTCTCAAACACGAACCTTATCTAACTTTTATATGCTTAATTGAATGTTGTTATGATTACCGTGAAACGTAATAATTAATATCGATCAAGTTCAGAGAGTATGGATTAACTGGAGTAACAGGTGTTCAAAAATATATGTTCTTCTCAGTTTTGGTGAACTATAGCATACATTGAAAGTTAATGTTTTGCCAACATATAACGACTCGACAACCACAGCATTGGTACCATGTGCCTTTTAAGGAGCCATAATTTTGGTATCGGTTACTAACACAAGAGCCATAGTGTTAGTATCCTTTACAGACTCGGTATATATATTATATAGTGTGAGTTAGCGTTGAAGTCGCATTGTCGTAGACTTTGTATGATGTTAGCTTCACTATTGCAGGTTTACACATTCGTCTAGGAGATTGTACCGTCCTATTATTCCACATTCTTCTACCAAATATATAGTGGTTAAAGGCCGTAATACCGGCTCCTACTGATGAGTCGCCAGCAAGCAGGAAACAAATGAACACGAGATTATACTAACCGTTCATGCTGTCTTTGGTTTATACTTCTGGTCATATTTGAACCATTTTGGCACAAGGTGCGCTACACCTAATACACAATTGTGTATATTTTGTATTCTCCACCAAAAACCGTATCTAACATTTTATTTACAAGAATATCATAGATAACTAGATCACTATATAGGCAGAATTGTCCGATTCAGTGGCATTTTATACTAAGGAAACCTTCAAAAAGGAAGCAAGTGTTGACGAGCAAACTTTCCTAAGATTTCCAATCGAAATCAATATAATTTTAAATGGTATAGCTGACGTTGACAAACGGTAATATAATTCTACTGAATGCGAGCTGAAAATAAATCATATAGCATACAATCGTCGCGGAAATTCTGCCTTTAAATTACAAAATACGTACAAGATTGAAACTTTATATTTATGGCTTCTTGGTTCAGATTTTAATAACTATTTGAATAGCAAATACATAAAAACGAATACAAGATATCAATTTTCTTAAAGATTTATTTTGATATACGAAAAAAGAAATGCACATATGCAAATAAAATCCTAAGTTTAAATTTAGTTAGGCAATTAACAAGTGATAGATTTGAGCGAATCATTAAATTTGAAACACGTTGCTTTCTCAGATGATATGAGACCTCCACTAATGAAATACCGCACAGTTTGAATTCGATAGTGGTGGTGAATTTAAACAAATGTACTATCTTACACAGAGGTGACGTAACATTAAATCTAAAACGTCTTTGTGTAAATTACGAAAGTTAAATATATATGAAATTTACCAAATGATCAACGTCCCATATCAAATTTATAATGCGTATTTTGAAAAATCCGCAGTCTTTATTAATTGAATAGAAATACATTATGTGCACATGTAAATATATTTTTTAAAACCTAAGAGATGAGCAGATGTGTATTCTTATTTTTGCAGTAGTATTTGAAAGACAAATTCGTACACAAAACAACACTCAATTTAGCTAACATAAATAGAGCTCATCATTTTATTATTTTCACTTTTATCATGCACTCGATCTCCTTATTTAATATACAAACAACTAAAGTTATATCATAACTTTATAGCTAAAACTAAAACACCGTTTAGTGCAATGTATAGATTAGGAATTTTGTTTATGAAAAGCTAAACAGTTGCCAGAAGCCACATACATGCTGACAAACTACAGCGATAGTTTATATGACAAAAACTTGTATAAAATTTGGATTTAAATGGAGAGAAAAAACTCTCTAACAAAACCGTTAATAATGACTTGCATCAACATCAATCGGGCATACTATTCTCATCATGTTTACGACAAAGATAAGAAAAAAATTCATTAAATCAAGTTTGCGGGCATGTTATAACTACCCATCCAGTTTTATTTATTCAGTCGCCAAATTTAGCAAAGCTAACGTTTTTAGCACGTACTGGCAAAGCGAAAATCAAGCGTTAATGCATGAATATAAAGTGTGCGAGATCAGATATACGGCTCATACTAATAGGAGTCTTGCACAAATTGTACTTATCTGGAAATATTGTCTGAAATTGTTCTATCCTGCCACGAAGATAATATTCGTGTAACTTTGGTCACAAATATTTCAAATATTTCATTTAACAATTTTAATCGGGCGGGTGGAGCAAATAGTTCGGTAGATGACCTATCAGAGCGTTAGGCAAACAGAAAACTCTAACAAAAGATGGCATTTCAAGCGAAGTACAATAGACATGAGGCTACAATGATGACAGCCGGATATCTGATTTTCCATGCAAATTATCAATTTATTCATTGGGTTTCAATCCTAGCTAGTCGAAACTCTCTAATGCTCTTATGATGACACATTATCGAAAAGCATTAATTCCAGTCGTTTTTCCATTTTACGTGATTTCACAATATTTCATCACCACCCGAACAGTCAATTAATGTTAAAACGAAAAAACACAAGCAAACATACTTAAACTGGGAAGTATAACAGAACTTTATTTTATGCGTGCGTTAAGTAGCATTTCATTTTTTCTCAAAATAAGAACTCAAACATTTTGAATTATTTAAAGTACACAAACCGTTTGTATTTAAACGTGCATAGGTCGCGCGGACATTTACAACAATCACTATAATCCAGATTACTGTCTTGGCCCATTAAGTACGTACATTTGTCAGTATGCTTTGTTCTTTCTGGGAACTCATCATGTACCGGCCAGTGGTTGCCGCGGAAAGAACTCGATCACAGGCACGTCTACTTCAGCATCTGTTGCTCTATCCACTTAGTCACCATGCCGCACTGGTATTAGAAAGATACTGAAATTAACCGTGCACAAATAACGCTGAAAGGGTTTCCAAAATCATCATTGGCGTATAATAAATATTTGTCAACCCTAGGCTACACGTAATGTGGTCATAACGAACATTATTGAAATATCGTCAGCAGGTTTTCACCACAATTCAATGAGTGTGTCAAATAATTTATTTTTCTAGAAATACCTATACTATATAATTACAAAAAAAGTATAAAGTTTGTCATGATTAAGTTGAAGCAATAACAAGACGGATAAATCAGTGTTGCTGTTATGAATAAAAAAATATAAATGAGAAACCGAAATTCTGACTTTACCTGGGACCGTAACTGTATATATTTTAGAATCCTGGTAAGATAAGTCAATAAACATTTTTATTGTTATATAAAACAAATGAATATGTCAATATGATACGCTTATATTGATTTGTAAATACAAAACATGTTTTGGTTATCTAATTTCCTTCATAATTTGAATTTTGTTCATCTTAATGTTTATTTATAAAATTGATTTCGCTAAAGCAATATATTCCTAAAAACTATGCATTATAAGGGAATAAATCACTAACTAAATTTTTCATCATATTCAGTATTAAATAAATAATTTTCTATCTTTTCTCTACATTTGAGAAATATTTTTCAATTCCCCATATATGAAATTTTTATTAGCATGTTTTTAATATTGTAGTGATGACTATTTAATTGACCAACAATTTAAATAACAGCAAGTATTTTGAGAATATTTTCATAACAGTCGCATTTTATGTTCCAACGCTTTAAATATTTAACTTAATTTGCTGCAACCTTTGACAGCGTTGAAATTGAATGCGAAGATGTTCATTAGTTTATTTCTTTTTAATTATGTCATAGTAAAACAGTTAATTAAAATAAATAATGATTAAGGTACGTTTTAACATGAATTGGAAATTTAAGTTATTGCTAAGAAAGATTGTTACCAAATTTTAGTAGAGAAATATATTCCCTTCAAGGTTTGAAAGCACGGAGAAGTTTTATGCTTTAATAACCTGTAGGCTTCAATGCTGGGTAAAAGTTTTTGGAGAACAGACATTGTACTCGTTTAATAAAATATTTAACACACCAATAACTCATTTAATGTATAAAAAATCGATTTCAGTATTAACCGTCTGTTTATGATTCCAGAGAGAAGATGCCTCATTAACTGAAAGTACGTTAATGAAATTATAATATGTCTCGAGTCCTCTATTGCAAAAGACTGCGGACTTCGCTTAACGATGAATAAACGGTACTTTTTAGAAAAATGTAAAGATATTTAATAAGTAGCAAAATTTGTACTCAACAAAGTGAATCAGTGTGCATCATCGTTTAAAATGTGTTTTGTCTTTTCTTAAATATATGAAAATAACATATTCCAAATGGAATCATTACCACATAGGTAGTGCCGACAATTATAAGGGCAAAATTTGAGACCATAATAAGATTAAATCTATAAAGGAATATGCACATAATGCAACAGACAACGTTCTCGATAAGAATCATCTCGTGTAAAATTCATATGATCAATCATATGTGCTTCATTAAATAGAAATTTTGCAAACAGTTAAAGAGTTCTTTCTCCTTTTCTCATTTATTGTCTGCAAATGAGCATATTCGCATAGTTTCGGAAGGCAAAAATTTCATAAAATTTAAGGTGGATACATGTTGAACCATCATCATTTAATCGATCGTCCATTAATTATAAAATCCAAACTGACAATAGCTTACACCTCTGCGTAAAATTCCATAGTTTTCATCCGGGTCGTCAGTTATTACGCAGGCATTTACTTGCAGATAACATTGTCTGACGCGTCAAGGGCAAATATACTTCTGGTGTAAACCTGCAATAGTGAAGCTAACATCATATTGTCTACGACAATGTGTCTTCAAAGCTAACTCACACTATATAATATATATACCGATTCTTTAAAGGATACTAACACTATGGCTATTGTGTTAATAACCGATAACAACATTATTGTACTGAAAAGGTACATAGTACTAACACTATGATATCCGAGTCGGTACATGATACCAACATGATGGATACCAATTTATGCTATAGTTCACCGAAATTGAGAATTACAACAATTTCTGAACATCTGTTACTCCAGTAAATCTATAAACTCTGGCCTTGATCGATATCAGTTATCACATTTCGCGGTAAGCATGACATCATTTAATTCAATATATAACAGTTAAATACTGTTTGTTTCGGAGAAGTAATATATATGCAAGTATTCATTAGGTGTTGCGAACTTAGTAACAAATTAGTTCAGTTGTGACCAGAAGAATAAACCAAAGGCAGCATGAACGGAAAGTATGGCTATTGTGTTAATAACCGATAACAGCATTATTGTACCGAAAAGGTACATGGTACTAACACTATGGTTTCCGAGTCGGTACATTGTACCAACATGATGGATACCAATTTATGTTATAGTTACCCGACATTGAGAATTACAACAATTTCTGAACACCTGTTACTCCAGAATCGGAGATTATACCGTCCTGTTATCCCATATTCTTCACCCAAGTATATAGTGGTTAAAGGGCGTAATACCGGCTCCTACTGATGAGTCGGCAGTAAGCACGAAACGAATGTGCATGAGATTATACTTTCCGTTCATGCTGCCTTTGGTTTATCCTTCTGTTCTCGCCTTGATTGCATTCTAATCAGATACAGTGTCTTTAGCAACACCATCAACATATAATTCATGTTTTATTCGCTAATCTATTGTTAATCGCCAGTTGAACTAGTATGTCATACTGCATCCAGCGCATCTTTAAAGTCTTAAATCACAAATGGAGTTCAGGTTTCTTATAGTGTCTC
>JAQBSW010004485.1:0-68777 GCA_029291075.1 Eudiplozoon nipponicum | reverse complement strand
GATTCTCGCTTCGGGTGCGAGAGGTCCCGGGTTCAATTCCCGGCTTGGCCCATTTTAAAACTTTTACCTTGCTCTAGTAACTGCACATATGTGCCGAAATCATGTTAGTTATTAAGTTCAACTTTAATTAATGAAACAAATGACCGACCTAAGAAGCCAATTTAAACGAATTTATTCTCAAATGCGAGAAAATTATTTTAACTCTCATAATATATATTCCGCTAAAATATGCACTGCTAATTAATTTTTTCATTAGATTTTTTGCTTTATTAATAGCCTGCAAATATATTTGTAACGGGTCGATCTTTGCACGTTGATCTGCAGAGTGCTGCGTTTGGAATTCAAAACTTTCACGAAATCTCGTACAAACGGCGTTACTTACGCCGCTATTCTAAAATACTGAATGTTTCCAAATTTATATTTCTTCAGAAATTGTCGAATTTTTCAAACACTGGAAGCTTCATCATCAAAAATGACGCAGGAATGTTAGATGTACACTTTAGTTATGAATTTAATACGCAATATTCTAGACGACAGTATGTAATCTGACTAAGTTTTGATGGATTAAACATTATTATACGAAATATGCTTCGTTCAAAATAATATTACATGGAGGACGCTTGATAAAATATGTAAAACAATGCAAATTGACGACAATATTGATTGTCTTACATGGTCCGAAATTTAAAATTACGATTTCAAAGGTATTACGGCATTTTGGTCTAATAGTTGCATTTCGCTTTAATCCCACGTGGCCAAGTGGTCTAGGGGTATGATTCTCGCTTCGGGTGCGAGAGGTCCCGGGTTCAATTCCCGGCTTGGCCCATTTTAAAACTTTTACCTTGCTCTAGTAACTGCACATATGTGCCGAAATCATGTTAGTTATTAAGTTCAACTTTAATTAATGAAACAAATGACCGACCTAAGAAGCCAATTTAAACGAATTTATTCTCAAATGCGAGAAAATTATTTTAACTCTCATAATATATATTCCGCTAAAATATGCACTGCTAATTAATTTTTTCATTAGATTTTTTGCTTTATTAATAGCCTGCAAATATATTTGTAACGGGTCGATCTTTGCACGTTGATCTGCAGAGTGCTGCGTTTGGAATTCAAAACTTTCACGAAATCTCGTACAAACGGCGTTACTTACGCCGCTATTCTAAAATACTGAATGTTTCCAAATTTATATTTCTTCAGAAATTGTCGAATTTTTCAAACACTGGAAGCTTCATCATCAAAAATGACGCAGGAATGTTAGATTTACACTTTAGTTATGAATTTAATACGCAATATTCTAGACGACAGTATGTAATCTGACTAAGTTTTGATGGATTAAACATTATTATACGAAATATACTTCGTGCAAAATAATATTATATGGAAGACGCTTGATAAAATATGTAAAACAATTCAAATTGACGACAATATTGACTGTTGTACATGGTCCGAAATTGAAAACTACGATTTCAAAGGTATTACGGCATTTTGGTCTAGTAGTTGCATTTTGCTTCAACCCCACGTGGCCAAGTGGTCTAGGGGTATGATTCTCGCTTCGGGTGCGAGAGGTCCCGGGTTCAATTCCCGGCTTGGCCCATTTTAAAACTTTTACCTTGCTCTAGTAACTGCACATATGTGCCGAAATCATGTTAGTTATTACGTTCAACTTTAATTAATAAAACAAATGACTGGCCTAATAAGCCAATTTAAACGAATTTATTCTCAAATGCGAGAAAATTATTTTAACTCTCATAATATATATTCCGCTAAAATATGCACTGCTAATTAATTTTTTCATTAGATTTTTTGCTTTATTAATAGCCTGCAAATATATTTGTAACGGGTCGATCTTTGCACGTTGGTCAGCAGAGTGCTGCGTTTGGAATTCAAAACTTTCACGAAATCTCGTACAAACGGCGTTACTTACGCCGCTATTCTAAAATACTGAATGTTTCCAAATTTATATTTCTTCAGAAATTGTCGTATTTTTCAAACACTGGAAGCTTCATCATCAAAAATGACGCAGGAATGTTAGATGTATACTTTAGTTATGAATTTAATATGCAATATTCTAGACGACAGTATGTAATCTGACTAAGTTTTGATGGATTAAACATTATTATACGAAATATCCTTCGTTCAAAATAATATTATATGTAAGACGATTGGTAAAATATGTAAAACAATGCAAATTGACGACAATATTGATTGTTGTACATGGCCCGAAATTTAAAATTACGATTTCAAAGGTATTACGCCATTTTGGTCTAATATTTGCATTTCGCTTTAATCCACGTGGCCAAGTGGTCTAGGGGTATGATTCTCGCTTCGGGTGCGAGAGGTCCCGGGTTCAATTCCCGGCTTGGCCCATTTTAAAACTTTTACCTTGCTCTAGTAACTGCACATATGTGCCGAAATCATGTTAGTTATTAAGTTCAACTTTAATTAATGAAACAAATGACCGACCTAAGAAGCCAATTTAAACGAATTTATTCTCAAATGCGAGAAAATTATTTTAACTCTCATAATATATATTCCGCTAAAATATGCACTGCTAATTAATTTTTTCATTAGATTTTTTGCTTTATTAATAGCCTGCAAATATATTTGTAACGGGTCGATCTTTGCACGTTGATCTGCAGAGTGCTGCGTTTGGAATTCAAAACTTTCACGAAATCTCGTACAAACGGCGTTACTTACGCCGCTATTCTAAAATACTGAATGTTGCCAAATTTATATTTCTTCATAAATTGTCGAATTTTTCAAACACTGGAAGCTTCATCATCAAAAATGACGCAGGAATGTTAGATTTACACTTTAGTTATGAATTTAATACGCAATATTCAAGACGACAGTATGTAATCTGACTAAGTTTTGATGGATTAAACATTATTATACGAAATATGCTTCGTTCAAAATAATATTACATGGAAGACGCTTGATAAAATATGTAAAACAATGCAAATTGACGACAATATTGATTGTTGTACATGGTCCGAAATTTAAAATTACGATTTCAAAGGTATTACGGCATTTTGGTCTAATAGTTGCATTTCGCTTTAATCCCACGTGGCCAAGTGGTCTAGGGGTATGATTCTCGCTTCGGGTGCGAGAGGTCCCGGGTTCAATTCCCGGCTTGGCCCATTTTAAAACTTTTACCTTGCTCTAGTAACTGCACATATGTGCCGAAATCATGTTAGTTATTAGGTTCAACTTTAATTAATGAAACAAATGACCGACCTAAGAAGCCAATTTAAACGAATTTATTCTCAAATGCGAGAAAATTATTTTAACTCTCATAATATATATTCCGCTAAAATATGCACTGCTAATTAATTTTTTCATTAGATTTTTTGCTTTATTAATAGCCTGCAAATATATTTGTAACGGGTCGATCTTTGCACGTTGATCTGGAAAGTGCTGCGTTTGGAATTCAAAACTATCACAAAATCTCGTACAAACGGCGTTACTTACGCCGCTATTCTAAAATACTGAATGTTGCCAAATTTATATTTCTTCATAAATTGTCGAATTTTTCAAACACTGGAAGCTTCATCATCAAAAATGACGCAGGAATGTTAGATTTACACTTTAGTTATGAATTTAATACGCAATATTCTAGACGACAGTATGTAATCTGACTAAGTTTTGATGGATTAAACATTATTATACGAAATATCCTTCGTTCAAAATAATATTATATGGAAGACGCTTGATAAAATATGTAAAACAATGCAAATTGACGACAATATTGATTGTTGTACATGGCCCGAAATTTAAAATTACGATTTCAAAGGTATTACGGCATTTTGGTCTAATAGTTGCATTTCGCTTTAATCCCACGTGGCCAAGTGGTCTAGGGGTATGATTCTCGCTTCGGGTGCGAGAGGTCCCGGGTTCAATTCCCGGCTTGGCCCATTTTAAAACTTTTACCTTGCTCTAGTAACTGCACATATGTGCCGAAATCATGTTAGTTATTAGGTTCAACCTTAATTAATGAAACAAATGACCGACCTAAGAAGCCAATTTAAACGAATTTATTCTCAAATGCGAGAAAATTATTTTAACTCTCATAATATATATTCCGCTAAAATATGCACTGCTAATTAATTTTTTCATTAGATTTTTTGCTTTATTAATAGCCTGCAAATATATTTGTAACGGGTCGATCTTTGCACGTTGATCTGGAAAGTGCTGCGTTTGGAATTCAAAACTATCACAAAATCTCGTACAAACGGCGTTACTTACGCCGCTATTCTAAAATACTGAATGTTGCCAAATTTATATTTCTTCATAAATTGTCGAATTTTTCAAACACTGGAAGCTTCATCATCAAAAATGACGCAGGAATGTTAGATTTACACTTTAGTTATGAATTTAATACGCAATATTCTAGACGACAGTATGTAATCTGACTAAGTTTTGATGGATTAAACATTATTATACGAAATATACTTCGTTCAAAATAATATTATATGGAAGACGCTTGATAAAATATGTAAAACAATGCAAATTGACGACAATATTGATTGTCTTACATGGTCCGAAATTTAAAATTACGATTTCAAAGGTATTACGGCATTTTGGTCTAATAATTGCATTTCGCTTTAATCCCACGTGGCCAAGTGGTCTAGGGGTATGATTCTCGCTTCGGGTGCGAGAGGTCCCGGGTTCAATTCCCGGCTTGGCCCATTTTAAAACTTTTACCTTGCTCTAGTAATTGCACATATGTGCCGAAATCATGTTAGTTATTAGGTTCAACTTTAATTAATGAAACAAATGACCGACCTAAGAAGCCAATTTAAACGAATTTATTCTCAAATGCGAGAAAATTATTTTAACTTTCATAATATATATTCCGCTAAAATATGCACTGCTAATTAATTTTTTCATTAGATTTTTTGCTTTATTAATAGCCTTCAAATATATTTGTAACGGGTCGATGTTTGCACGTTGATCTGGAAAGTGCTGCGTTTGGAATTCAAAACTATCACAAAATCTCGTACAAACGGCGTTACTTACGCCGCTATTCTAAAATACTGAATGTTGCCAAATTTATATTTCTTCATAAATTGTCGAATTTTTCAAACACTGGAAGCTTCATCATCAAAAATGACGCAGGAATGTTAGATTTACACTTTAGTTATGAATTTAATACGCAATATTCTAGACGACTGTATGTAATCTGACTAAGTTTTGATGGATTAAACATTATTATACGAAATATACTTCGTGCAAAATAATATTATATGGAAGACGCTTGATAAAATATGTAAAACAATTCAAATTGACGACAATATTGACTGTTGTACATGGTCCGAAATTGAAAACTACGATTTCAAAGGTATTACGGCATTTTGGTCTAATAGTTGCATTTTGCTTCAACCCCACGTGGCCAAGTGGTCTAGGGGTATGATTCTCGCTTCGGGTGCGAGAGGTCCCGGGTTCAATTCCCGGCTTGGCCCATTTTAAAACTTTTACCTTGCTCTAGTAACTGCACATATGTGCCGAAATCATGTTAGTTATTAAGTTCAACTTTAATTAATGAAACAAATGACCGGCCTAAGAAGCCAATTTAAACGAATTTATTCTCAAATGCGAGAAAATTATTTTAACTCTCATAATATATATTCCGCTAAAATATGCACTGCTAATTAATTTTTTCATTAGATTTTTTGCTTTATTAATAGCCTGCAAATATATTTGTAACGGGTCGATCTTTGCACGTTGATCTGGAAAGTGCTGCGTTTGGAATTCAAAACTATCACAAAATCTCGTACAAACGGCGTTACTTACGCCGCTATTCTAAAATACTGAATGTTGCCAAATTTATATTTCTTCATAAATTGTCGTATTTTTCAAACACTGGAAGCTTCATCATCAAAAATGACGCAGGAATGTTAGATGTATACTTTAGTTATGAATTTAATATGCAATATTCTAGACGACAGTATGTAATCTGACTAAGTTTTGATGGATTAAACATTATTATACGAAATATCCTTCGTTCAAAATAATATTATATGTAAGACGATTGGTAAAATATGTAAAACAATGCAAATTGACGACAATATTGATTGTTGTACATGGCCCGAAATTTAAAATTACGATTTCAAAGGTATTACGCCATTTTGGTCTAATATTTGCATTTCGCTTTAATCCACGTGGCCAAGTGGTCTAGGGGTATGATTCTCGCTTCGGGTGCGAGAGGTCCCGGGTTCAATTCCCGGCTTGGCCCATTTTAAAACTTTTACCTTGCCCTGGTAATTGCACATATGTGCCGAAATCATGTTAGTTATTAGGTTCAACTTTAATTAATGAAACAAATGACCGACCTAAGAAGCCAATTTAAACGAATTTATTCTCAAATGCGAGAAAATTATTTTAACTTTCATAATATATATTCCGCTAAAATATGCACTGCTAATTAATTTTTTCATTAGATTTTTTGCTTTATTAATAGCCTTCAAATATATTTGTAACGGGTCGATGTTTGCACGTTGATCTGGAAAGTGCTGCGTTTGGAATTCAAAACTATCACAAAATCTCGTACAAACGGCGTTACTTACGCCGCTATTCTAAAATACTGAATGTTGCCAAATTTATATTTCTTCATAAATTGTCGAATTTTTCAAACACTGGAAGCTTCATCATCAAAAATGACGCAGGAATGTTAGATTTACACTTTAGTTATGAATTTAATACGCAATATTCTAGACGACTGTATGTAATCTGACTAAGTTTTGATGGATTAAACATTATTATACGAAATATACTTCGTGCAAAATAATATTATATGGAAGACGCTTGATAAAATATGTAAAACAATTCAAATTGACGACAATATTGACTGTTGTACATGGTCCGAAATTGAAAACTACGATTTCAAAGGTATTACGGCATTTTGGTCTAATAGTTGCATTTCGCTTCAACCCCACGTGGCCAAGTGGTCTAGGGGTATGATTCTCGCTTCGGGTGCGAGAGGTCCCGGGTTCAATTCCCGGCTTGGCCCATTTTAAAACTTTTACCTTGCTCTAGTAACTGCACATATGTGCCGAAATCATGTTAGTTATTACGTTCAACTTTAATTAATTAAACAAATGACTGGCCTAAGAAGCCAATTTAAACGAATTTATTCTCAAATGCGAGAAAATTATTTTAACTCTCATAATATATATTCCGCTAAAATGTGCACTGCTAATTAATTTTTTCATTAGATTTTTTGCTTTATTAATAGCCTGCAATTATATTTGTAACGGGTCGAACTTTGCACGTTGGTCAGCAGAGTGCTGCGTTTGGAATTCAAAACTTTCACGAAATCTCGTACAAACGGCGTTACTTACGCCGCTATTTTAAAATACTGAATGTTTCCAAATTTATATTTCTTCAGAAATTGTCGTATTTTTCAAACACTGGAAGCTTCATCATCAAAAATGACGCAGGAATGTTAGATGTACACTTTAGTTATGAATTTAATACGCAATATTCTAGACGACAGTATGTAATCTGACTAAGTTTTGATGGATTAAACATTATTATACGAAATATGCTTCGTTCAAAATAATATTACATGGAAGACGCTTGATAAAATATGTAAAACAATGCAAATTGACGACAATATTGATTGTTGTACATGGCCCGAAATTTAAAATTACGATTTCAAAGGTATTACGGCATTTTGGTCTAATATTTGCATTTCGCTTTAATCCACGTGGCCAAGTGGTCTAGGGGTATGATTCTCGCTTCGGGTGCGAGAGGTCCCGGGTTCAATTCCCGGCTTGGCCCATTTTAAAACTTTTACCTTGCTCTAGTAACTGCACATATGTGCCGAAATCATGTTAGTTATTAAGTTCAACCTTAATTAATGAAACAAATGACCGGCCTAAGAAGCCAATTTAAACGAATTTATTCTCAAAGGCGAGTAAATTATTTTAACTCTCATAATATATATTCCGCTAAAATATGCACTGCTAATTAATTTTTTCATTAGATTTTTTGCTTTATTAATAGCCTGCAAATATATTTGTAACGGGTCGATCTTTGCACGTTGATCTGCAGAGTGCTGCGTTTGGAATTCAAAACTTTCACGAAATCTCGTACAAACGGCGTTACTTACGCCGCTATTCTAAAATACTGAATGTTGCCAAATTTATATTTCTTCAGAAATTGTCGAATTTTTCAAACACTGGAAGCTTCATCATCAAAAATGACGCAGGAATGTTAGATGTACACTTTAGTTATGAATTTAATACGCAATATTCTAGACGACAGTATGTAATCTGACTAAGTTTTGATGGATTAAACATTATTATACGAAATATCCTTCGTTCAAAATAATATTATATGGAAGACGCTTGGTAAAATATGTAAAACAATGCAAATTGACGACAATATTGATTGTTGTACATGGCCCGAAATTTAAAATTACGATTTCAAAGGTATTACGGCATTTTGGTCTAATATTTGCATTTCGCTTTAATCCACGTGGCCAAGTGGTCTAGGGGTATGATTCTCGCTTCGGGTGCGAGAGGTCCCGGGTTCAATTCCCGGCTTGGCCCATTTTAAAACTTTTACCTTGCTCTAGTAACTGCACATATGTGCCGAAATCATGTTAGTTATTAGGTTCAACTTTAATTAATGAAACAAATGACCGACCTAAGAAGCCAATTTAAACGAATTTATTCTCAAATGCGAGAAAATTATTTTAACTCTCATAATATATATTCCGCTAAAATATGCACTGCTAATTAATTTTTTCATTAGATTTTTTGCTTTATTAATAGCCTGCAAATATATTTGTAACGGGTCGATCTTTGCACGTTGATCTGCAGAGTGCTGCGTTTGGAATTCAAAACTTTCACGAAATCTCGTACAAACGGCGTTACTTACGCCGCTATTCTAAAATACTGAATGTTGCCAAATTTATATTTCTTCAGAAATTGTCGAATTTTTCAAACACTGGAAGCTTCATCATCAAAAATGACGCAGGAATGTTAGATTTACACTTTAGTTATGAATTTAATACGCAATATTCTAGACGACAGTATGTAATCTGACTAAGTTTTGATGGATTAAACATTATTATACGAAATATCCTTCGTTCAAAATAATATTATATGGAAGACGCTTGATAAAATATGTAAAACAATGCAAATTGACGACAATATTGATTGTTGTACATGGCCCGAAATTTAAAATTACGATTTCAAAGGTATTACGGCATTTTGGTCTAATATTTGCATTTCGCTTTAATCCACGTGGCCAAGTGGTCTAGGGGTATGATTCTCGCTTCGGGTGCGAGAGGTCCCGGGTTCAATTCCCGGCTTGGCCCATTTTAAAACTTTTACCTTGCTCTAGTAATTGCACATATGTGCCGAAATCATGTTAGTTATTAGGTTCAACTTTAATTAATGAAACAAATGACCGACCTAAGAAGCCAATTTAAACGAATTTATTCTCAAATGCGAGAAAATTATTTTAACTTTCATAATATATATTCCGCTAAAATATGCACTGCTAATTAATTTTTTCATTAGATTTTTTGCTTTATTAATAGCCTTCAAATATATTTGTAACGGGTCGATCTTTGCACGTTGATCTGGAAAGTGCTGCGTTTGGAATTCAAAACTATCACAAAATCTCGTACAAACGGCGTTACTTACGCCGCTATTCTAAAATACTGAATGTTGCCAAATTTATATTTCTTCATAAATTGTCGAATTTTTCAAACACTGGAAGCTTCATCATCAAAAATGACGCAGGAATGTTAGATTTACACTTTAGTTATGAATTTAATACGCAATATTCTAGACGACAGTATGTAATCTGACTAAGTTTTGATGGATTAAACATTATTATACGAAATATACTTCGTGCAAAATAATATTATATGGAAGACGCTTGATAAAATATGTAAAACAATGCAAATTGACGACAATATTGATTGTTGTACATGGCCCGAAATTTAAAATTACGATTTCAAAGGTATTACGGCATTTTGGTCTAATAGTTGCATTTCGCTTTAATCCACGTGGCCAAGTGGTCTAGGGGTATGATTCTCGCTTCGGGTGCGAGAGGTCCCGGGTTCAATTCCCGGCTTGGCCCATTTTAAAACTTTTA
Organism: Eudiplozoon nipponicum; assembly: GCA_029291075.1. NCBI lineage: Eukaryota > Metazoa > Platyhelminthes > Monogenea > Mazocraeidea > Diplozoidae > Eudiplozoon > Eudiplozoon nipponicum. The sequence continues at coordinate 58,655 of JAQBSW010004485.1, read as the reverse complement.
CCTTGCTCTAGTAACTGCACATATGTGCCGAAATCATGTTAGTTATTACGTTCAACTTTAATTAATGAAACAAATGACTGGCCTAATAAGCCAATTTAAACGAATTTATTCTCAAATGCGAGAAAATTATTTTAACTCTCATAATATATATTCCGCTAAAATATGCACTGCTAATTAATTTTTTCATTAGATTTTTTGCTTTATTAATAGCCTGCAAATATATTTGTAACGGGTCGATCTTTGCACGTTGATCTGCAGAGTGCTGCGTTTGGAATTCAAAACTTTCACGAAATCTCGTACAAACGGCGTTACTTACGCCGCTATTCTAAAATACTGAATGTTTCCAAATTTATATTTCTTCAGAAATTGTCGAATTTTTCAAACACTGGAAGCTTCATCATCAAAAATGACGCAGGAATGTTAGATGTACACTTTAGTTATGAATTTAATACGCAATATTCTAGACGACAGTATGTAATCTGACTAAGTTTTGATGGATTAAACATTATTATACGAAATATCCTTCGTTCAAAATAATATTATATGTAAGACGCTTGATAAAATATGTAAAACAATGCAAATTGACGACAATATTGATTGTTGTACATGGCCCGAAATTTAAAATTACGATTTCAAAGGTATTACGCCATTTTGGTCTAATATTTGCATTTCGCTTTAATCCACGTGGCCAAGTGGTCTAGGGGTATGATTCTCGCTTCGGGTGCGAGAGGTCCCGGGTTCAATTCCCGGCTTGGCCCATTTTAAAACTTTTACCTTGCTCTAGTAATTGCACATATGTGCCGAAATCATGTTAGTTATTAGGTTCAACTTTAATTAATGAAACAAATGACCGACCTAAGAAGCCAATTTAAACGAATTTATTCTCAAATGCGAGAAAATTATTTTAACTTTCATAATATATATTCCGCTAAAATATGCACTGCTAATTAATTTTTTCATTAGATTTTTTGCTTTATTAATAGCCTTCAAATATATTTGTAACGGGTCGATGTTTGCACGTTGATCTGGAAAGTGCTGCGTTTGGAATTCAAAACTATCACAAAATCTCGTACAAACGGCGTTACTTACGCCGCTATTCTAAAATACTGAATGTTGCCAAATTTATATTTCTTCATAAATTGTCGAATTTTTCAAACACTGGAAGCTTCATCATCAAAAATGACGCAGGAATGTTAGATTTACACTTTAGTTATGAATTTAATACGCAATATTCTAGACGACAGTATGTAATCTGACTAAGTTTTGATGGATTAAACATTATTATACGAAATATACTTCGTTCAAAATAATATTATATGGAAGACGCTTGATAAAATATGTAAAACAATTCAAATTGACGACAATATTGATTGTTGTACATGGTCCGAAATTTAAAATTACGATTTCAAAGGTATTACGGCATTTTGGTCTAATAGTTGCATTTCGCTTTAATCCACGTGGCCAAGTGGTCTAGGGGTATGATTCTCGCTTCGGGTGCGAGAGGTCCCGGGTTCAATTCCCGGCTTGGCCCATTTTAAAACTTTTACCTTGCTCTAGTAACTGCACATATGTGCCGAAATCATGTTAGTTATTAAGTTCAACTTTAATTAATGAAACAAATGACCGACCTAAGAAGCCAATTTAAACGAATTTATTCTCAAATGCGAGAAAATTATTTTAACTCTCATAATATATATTCCGCTAAAATATGCACTGCTAATTAATTTTTTCATTAGATTTTTTGCTTTATTAATAGCCTGCAAATATATTTGTAACGGGTCGATCTTTGCACGTTGGTCAGCAGAGTGCTGCGTTTGGAATTCAAAACTTTCACGAAATCTCGTACAAACGGCCTTACTTACGCCGCTATTCTAAAATACTGAATGTTTCCAAATTTATATTTCTTCAGAAATTGTCGAATTTTTCAAACACTGGAAGCTTCATCATCAAAAATGACGCAGGAATGTTAGATGTACACTTTAGTTATGAATTTAATACGCAATATTCTAGACGACAGTATGTAATCTGACTAAGTTTTGATGGATTAAACATTATTATACGAAATATCCTTCGTTCAAAATAATATTATATGGAAGACGCTTGATAAAATATGTAAAACAATGCAAATTGACGACAATATTGATTGTTGTACATGGCCCGAAATTTAAAATTACGATTTCAAAGGTATTACGGCATTTTGGTCTAATAGTTGCATTTCGCTTTAATCCACGTGGCCAAGTGGTCTAGGGGTATGATTCTCGCTTCGGGTGCGAGAGGTCCCGGGTTCAATTCCCGGCTTGGCCCATTTTAAAACTTTTACCTTGCTCTAGTAACTGCACATATGTGCCGAAATCATGTTAGTTATTAAGTTCAACTTTAATTAATGAAACAAATGACCGACCTAAGAAGCCAATTTAAACGAATTTATTCTCAAATGCGAGAAAATTATTTTAACTCTCATAATATATATTCCGCTAAAATATGCACTGCTAATTAATTTTTTCATTAGATTTTTTGCTTTATTAATAGCCTGCAAATATATTTGTAACGGGTCGATCTTTGCACGTTGATCTGCAGAGTGCTGCGTTTGGAATTCAAAACTTTCACGAAATCTCGTACAAACGGCGTTACTTACGCCGCTATTCTAAAATACTGAATGTTTCCAAATTTATATTTCTTCAGAAATTGTCGAATTTTTCAAACACTGGAAGCTTCATCATCAAAAATGACGCAGGAATGTTAGATGTACACTTTAGTTATGAATTTAATACGCAATATTCTAGACGACAGTATGTAATCTGACTAAGTTTTGATGGATTAAACATTATTATACGAAATATCCTTCGTTCAAAATAATATTATATGGAAGACGCTTGATAAAATATGTAAAACAATGCAAATTGACGACAATATTGATTGTTGTACATGGCCCGAAATTTAAAATTACGATTTCAAAGGTATTACGGCATTTTGGTCTAATAGTTGCATTTCGCTTTAATCCCACGTGGCCAAGTGGTCTAGGGGTATGATTCTCGCTTCGGGTGCGAGAGGTCCCGGGTTCAATTCCCGGCTTGGCCCATTTTAAAACTTTTACCTTGCTCTAGTAACTGCACATATGTGCCGAAATCATGTTAGTTATTAAGTTCAACTTTAATTAATGAAACAAATGACCGACCTAAGAAGCCAATTTAAACGAATTTATTCTCAAATGCGAGAAAATTATTTTAACTCTCATAATATATATTCCGCTAAAATATGCACTGCTAATTAATTTTTTCATTAGATTTTTTGCTTTATTAATAGCCTGCAAATATATTTGTAACGGGTCGATCTTTGCACGTTGATCTGCAGAGTGCTGCGTTTGGAATTCAAAACTTTCACGAAATCTCGTACAAACGGCGTTACTTACGCCGCTATTCTAAAATACTGAATGTTTCCAAATTTATATTTCTTCAGAAATTGTCGAATTTTTCAAACACTGGAAGCTTCATCATCAAAAATGACGCAGGAATGTTAGATGTACACTTTAGTTATGAATTTAATACGCAATATTCTAGACGACAGTATGTAATCTGACTAAGTTTTGATGGATTAAACATTATTATACGAAATATCCTTCGTTCAAAATAATATTATATGGAAGACGCTTGATAAAATATGTAAAACAATGCAAATTGACGACAATATTGATTGTTGTACATGGCCCGAAATTTAAAATTACGATTTCAAAGGTATTACGGCATTTTGGTCTAATAGTTGCATTTCGCTTTAATCCACGTGGCCAAGTGGTCTAGGGGTATGATTCTCGCTTCGGGTGCGAGAGGTCCCGGGTTCAATTCCCGGCTTGGCCCATTTTAAAACTTTTACCTTGCTCTAGTAACTGCACATATGTGCCGAAATCATGTTAGTTATTACGTTCAACTTTAATTAATGAAACAAATGACCGACCTAAGAAGCCAATTTAAACGAATTTATTCTCAAATGCGAGAAAATTATTTTAACTCTCATAATATATATTCCGCTAAAATATGCACTGCTAATTAATTTTTTCATTAGATTTTTTGCTTTATTAATAGCCTGCAAATATATTTGTAACGGGTCGATCTTTGCACGTTGGTCTGCAGAGTGCTGCGTTTGGAATTCAAAACTTTCACGAAATCTCGTACAAACGGCCTTACTTACGCCGCTATTTTAAAATACTGAATGTTTCCAAATTTATATTTCTTCAGAAATTGTCGAATTTTTCAAACACTGGAAGCTTCATCATCAAAAATGACGCAGGAATGTTAGATGTACACTTTAGTTATGAATTTAATACGCAATATTCTAGACGACAGTATGTAATCTGACTAAGTTTTGATGGATTAAACATTATTATACGAAATATCCTTCGTTCAAAATAATATTATATGGAAGACGCTTGATAAAATATGTAAAACAATGCAAATTGACGACAATATTGATTGTTGTACATGGCCCGAAATTTAAAATTACGATTTCAAAGGTATTACGGCATTTTGGTCTAATAGTTGCATTTCGCTTTAATCCACGTGGCCAAGTGGTCTAGGGGTATGATTCTCGCTTCGGGTGCGAGAGGTCCCGGGTTCAATTCCCGGCTTGGCCCATTTTAAAACTTTTACCTTGCTCTAGTAACTGCACATATGTGCCGAAATCATGTTAGTTATTAAGTTCAACTTTAATTAATGAAACAAATGACCGGCCTAAGAAGCCAATTTAAACGAATTTATTCTCAAATGCGAGTAAATTATTTTAACTCTCATAATATATATTCCGCTAAAATATGCACTGCTAATTAATTTTTTCATTAGATTTTTTCGTTTATTAATAGCCTGCAAATATATTTGTAACGGGTCGATCTTTGCACGTTGGTCAGCAGAGTGCTGCGTTTGGAATTCAAAACTTTCACGAAATCTCGTACAAACGGCGTTACTTACGCCGCTATTCTAAAATACTGAATGTTGCCAAATTTATATTTCTTCATAAATTGTCGAATTTTTCAAACACTGGAAGCTTCATCATCAAAAATGACGCAGGAATGTTAGATGTACACTTTAGTTATGAATTTAATACGCAATATTCAAGACGACAGTATGTAATCTGACTAAGTTTTGATGGATTGAACATTATTATACGAAATATGCTTCGTTCAAAATAATATTACATGGAGGACGCTTGATAAAATATGTAAAACAATGCAAATTGACGACAATATTGATTGTTGTACATGGTCCGAAATTTAAAATTACGATTTCAAAGGTATTACGGCATTTTGGTCTAATAGTTGCATTTCGCTTTAATCCCACGTGGCCAAGTGGTCTAGGGGTATGATTCTCGCTTCGGGTGCGGAGAGGTCCCGGGTTCAATTCCCGGCTTGGCCCATTTTAAAACTTTTACCTTGCTCTAGTAACTGCACATATGTGCCGAAATCATGTTAGTTATTACGTTCAACTTTAATTAATGAAACAAATGACTGGCCTAAGAAGCCAATTTAAACGAATTTATTCTCAAATGCGAGAAAATTATTTTAACTCTCATAATATATATTCCGCTAAAATATGCACTGCTAATTAATTTTTTCATTAGATTTTTTGCTTTATTAATAGCCTGCAAATATATTTGTAACGGGTCGATCTTTGCACGTTGATCTGCAGAGTGCTGCGTTTGGAATTCAAAACTTTCACGAAATCTCGTACAAACGGCGTTACTTACGCCGCTATTCTAAAATACTGAATGTTTCCAAATTTATATTTCTTCAGAAATTGTCGAATTTTTCAAACACTGGAAGCTTCATCATCAAAAATGACGCAGGAATGTTAGATGTACACTTTAGTTATGAATTTAATACGCAATATTCTAGACGACAGTATGTAATCTGACTAAGTTTTGATGGATTAAACATTATTATACGAAATATCCTTCGTTCAAAATAATATTATATGTAAGACGCTTGATAAAATATGTAAAACAATGCAAATTGACGACAATATTGATTGTTGTACATGGCCCGAAATTTAAAATTACGATTTCAAAGGTATTACGCCATTTTGGTCTAATATTTGCATTTCGCTTTAATCCACGTGGCCAAGTGGTCTAGGGGTATGATTCTCGCTTCGGGTGCGAGAGGTCCCGGGTTCAATTCCCGGCTTGGCCCATTTTAAAACTTTTACCTTGCTCTAGTAATTGCACATATGTGCCGAAATCATGTTAGTTATTAGGTTCAACTTTAATTAATGAAACAAATGACCGACCTAAGAAGCCAATTTAAACGAATTTATTCTCAAATGCGAGAAAATTATTTTAACTTTCATAATATATATTCCGCTAAAATATGCACTGCTAATTAATTTTTTCATTAGATTTTTTGCTTTATTAATAGCCTTCAAATATATTTGTAACGGGTCGATGTTTGCACGTTGATCTGGAAAGTGCTGCGTTTGGAATTCAAAACTATCACAAAATCTCGTACAAACGGCGTTACTTACGCCGCTATTCTAAAATACTGAATGTTGCCAAATTTATATTTCTTCATAAATTGTCGAATTTTTCAAACACTGGAAGCTTCATCATCAAAAATGACGCAGGAATGTTAGATTTACACTTTAGTTATGAATTTAATACGCAATATTCTAGACGACAGTATGTAATCTGACTAAGTTTTGATGGATTAAACATTATTATACGAAATATCCTTCGTTCAAAATAATATTATATGGAAGACGCTTGATAAAATATGTAAAACAATTCAAATTGACGACAATATTGATTGTTGTACATGGTCCGAAATTTAAAATTACGATTTCAAAGGTATTACGGCATTTTGGTCTAATAATTGCATTTCGCTTTAATCCACGTGGCCAAGTGGTCTAGGGGTATGATTCTCGCTTCGGGTGCGAGAGGTCCCGGGTTCAATTCCCGGCTTGGCCCATTTTAAAACTTTTACCTTGCTCTAGTAACTGCACATATGTGCCGAAATCATGTTAGTTATTAAGTTCAACTTTAATTAATGAAACAAATGACCGACCTAAGAAGCCAATTTAAACGAATTTATTCTCAAATGCGAGAAAATTATTTTAACTCTCATAATATATATTCCGCTAAAATATGCACTGCTAATTAATTTTTTCATTAGATTTTTTGCTTTATTAATAGCCTGCAAATATATTTGTAACGGGTCGATCTTTGCACGTTGGTCAGCAGAGTGCTGCGTTTGGAATTCAAAACTTTCACGAAATCTCGTACAAACGGCCTTACTTACGCCGCTATTCTAAAATACTGAATGTTTCCAAATTTATATTTCTTCAGAAATTGTCGAATTTTTCAAACACTGGAAGCTTCATCATCAAAAATGACGCAGGAATGTTAGATGTACACTTTAGTTATGAATTTAATACGCAATATTCTAGACGACAGTATGTAATCTGACTAAGTTTTGATGGATTAAACATTATTATACGAAATATCCTTCGTTCAAAATAATATTATATGGAAGACGCTTGATAAAATATGTAAAACAATGCAAATTGACGACAATATTGATTGTTGTACATGGCCCGAAATTTAAAATTACGATTTCAAAGGTATTACGGCATTTTGGTCTAATAGTTGCATTTCGCTTTAATCCACGTGGCCAAGTGGTCTAGGGGTATGATTCTCGCTTCGGGTGCGAGAGGTCCCGGGTTCAATTCCCGGCTTGGCCCATTTTAAAACTTTTACCTTGCTCTAGTAACTGCACATATGTGCCGAAATCATGTTAGTTATTAAGTTCAACTTTAATTAATGAAACAAATGACCGACCTAAGAAGCCAATTTAAACGAATTTATTCTCAAATGCGAGAAAATTATTTTAACTCTCATAATATATATTCCGCTAAAATATGCACTGCTAATTAATTTTTTCATTAGATTTTTTGCTTTATTAATAGCCTGCAAATATATTTGTAACGGGTCGATCTTTGCACGTTGATCTGCAGAGTGCTGCGTTTGGAATTCAAAACTTTCACGAAATCTCGTACAAACGGCGTTACTTACGCCGCTATTCTAAAATACTGAATGTTTCCAAATTTATATTTCTTCAGAAATTGTCGAATTTTTCAAACACTGGAAGCTTCATCATCAAAAATGACGCAGGAATGTTAGATGTACACTTTAGTTATGAATTTAATACGCAATATTCTAGACGACAGTATGTAATCTGACTAAGTTTTGATGGATTAAACATTATTATACGAAATATCCTTCGTTCAAAATAATATTATATGGAAGACGCTTGATAAAATATGTAAAACAATGCAAATTGACGACAATATTGATTGTTGTACATGGCCCGAAATTTAAAATTACGATTTCAAAGGTATTACGGCATTTTGGTCTAATAGTTGCATTTCGCTTTAATCCCACGTGGCCAAGTGGTCTAGGGGTATGATTCTCGCTTCGGGTGCGAGAGGTCCCGGGTTCAATTCCCGGCTTGGCCCATTTTAAAACTTTTACCTTGCTCTAGTAACTGCACATATGTGCCGAAATCATGTTAGTTATTAAGTTCAACTTTAATTAATGAAACAAATGACCGACCTAAGAAGCCAATTTAAACGAATTTATTCTCAAATGCGAGAAAATTATTTTAACTCTCATAATATATATTCCGCTAAAATATGCACTGCTAATTAATTTTTTCATTAGATTTTTTGCTTTATTAATAGCCTGCAAATATATTTGTAACGGGTCGATCTTTGCACGTTGATCTGCAGAGTGCTGCGTTTGGAATTCAAAACTTTCACGAAATCTCGTACAAACGGCGTTACTTACGCCGCTATTCTAAAATACTGAATGTTTCCAAATTTATATTTCTTCAGAAATTGTCGAATTTTTCAAACACTGGAAGCTTCATCATCAAAAATGACGCAGGAATGTTAGATGTACACTTTAGTTATGAATTTAATACGCAATATTCTAGACGACAGTATGTAATCTGACTAAGTTTTGATGGATTAAACATTATTATACGAAATATCCTTCGTTCAAAATAATATTATATGGAAGACGCTTGATAAAATATGTAAAACAATGCAAATTGACGACAATATTGATTGTTGTACATGGCCCGAAATTTAAAATTACGATTTCAAAGGTATTACGGCATTTTGGTCTAATAGTTGCATTTCGCTTTAATCCACGTGGCCAAGTGGTCTAGGGGTATGATTCTCGCTTCGGGTGCGAGAGGTCCCGGGTTCAATTCCCGGCTTGGCCCATTTTAAAACTTTTACCTTGCTCTAGTAACTGCACATATGTGCCGAAATCATGTTAGTTATTACGTTCAACTTTAATTAATGAAACAAATGACCGACCTAAGAAGCCAATTTAAACGAATTTATTCTCAAATGCGAGAAAATTATTTTAACTCTCATAATATATATTCCGCTAAAATATGCACTGCTAATTAATTTTTTCATTAGATTTTTTGCTTTATTAATAGCCTGCAAATATATTTGTAACGGGTCGATCTTTGCACGTTGGTCTGCAGAGTGCTGCGTTTGGAATTCAAAACTTTCACGAAATCTCGTACAAACGGCCTTACTTACGCCGCTATTTTAAAATACTGAATGTTTCCAAATTTATATTTCTTCAGAAATTGTCGAATTTTTCAAACACTGGAAGCTTCATCATCAAAAATGACGCAGGAATGTTAGATGTACACTTTAGTTATGAATTTAATACGCAATATTCTAGACGACAGTATGTAATCTGACTAAGTTTTGATGGATTAAACATTATTATACGAAATATCCTTCGTTCAAAATAATATTATATGGAAGACGCTTGATAAAATATGTAAAACAATGCAAATTGACGACAATATTGATTGTTGTACATGGCCCGAAATTTAAAATTACGATTTCAAAGGTATTACGGCATTTTGGTCTAATAGTTGCATTTCGCTTTAATCCACGTGGCCAAGTGGTCTAGGGGTATGATTCTCGCTTCGGGTGCGAGAGGTCCCGGGTTCAATTCCCGGCTTGGCCCATTTTAAAACTTTTACCTTGCTCTAGTAACTGCACATATGTGCCGAAATCATGTTAGTTATTAAGTTCAACTTTAATTAATGAAACAAATGACCGGCCTAAGAAGCCAATTTAAACGAATTTATTCTCAAATGCGAGTAAATTATTTTAACTCTCATAATATATATTCCGCTAAAATATGCACTGCTAATTAATTTTTTCATTAGATTTTTTCGTTTATTAATAGCCTGCAAATATATTTGTAACGGGTCGATCTTTGCACGTTGGTCAGCAGAGTGCTGCGTTTGGAATTCAAAACTTTCACGAAATCTCGTACAAACGGCGTTACTTACGCCGCTATTCTAAAATACTGAATGTTGCCAAATTTATATTTCTTCATAAATTGTCGAATTTTTCAAACACTGGAAGCTTCATCATCAAAAATGACGCAGGAATGTTAGATGTACACTTTAGTTATGAATTTAATACGCAATATTCAAGACGACAGTATGTAATCTGACTAAGTTTTGATGGATTGAACATTATTATACGAAATATGCTTCGTTCAAAATAATATTACATGGAGGACGCTTGATAAAATATGTAAAACAATGCAAATTGACGACAATATTGATTGTTGTACATGGTCCGAAATTTAAAATTACGATTTCAAAGGTATTACGGCATTTTGGTCTAATAGTTGCATTTCGCTTTAATCCCACGTGGCCAAGTGGTCTAGGGGTATGATTCTCGCTTCGGGTGCGTTTACCTTGCTCTAGTAACTGCACATATGTGCCGAAATCATGTTAGTTATTAAGTTCAACCTTAATTAATGAAACAAATGACCGGCCTAAGAAGCCAATTTAAACGAATTTATTCTCAAAGGCGAGTAAATTATTTTAACTCTCATAATATATATTCCGCTAAAATATGCACTGCTAATTAATTTTTTCATTAGATTTTTTGCTTTATTAATAGCCTGCAAATATATTTGTAACGGGTCGATCTTTGCACGTTGATCTGCAGAGTGCTGCGTTTGGAATTCAAAACTTTCACGAAATCTCGTACAAACGGCGTTACTTACGCCGCTATTCTAAAATACTGAATGTTGCCAAATTTATATTTCTTCAGAAATTGTCGAATTTTTCAAACACTGGAAGCTTCATCATCAAAAATGACGCAGGAATGTTAGATGTACACTTTAGTTATGAATTTAATACGCAATATTCTAGACGACAGTATGTAATCTGACTAAGTTTTGATGGATTAAACATTATTATACGAAATATCCTTCGTTCAAAATAATATTATATGGAAGACGCTTGGTAAAATATGTAAAACAATGCAAATTGACGACAATATTGATTGTTGTACATGGCCCGAAATTTAAAATTACGATTTCAAAGGTATTACGGCATTTTGGTCTAATATTTGCATTTCGCTTTAATCCACGTGGCCAAGTGGTCTAGGGGTATGATTCTCGCTTCGGGTGCGAGAGGTCCCGGGTTCAATTCCCGGCTTGGCCCATTTTAAAACTTTTACCTTGCTCTAGTAACTGCACATATGTGCCGAAATCATGTTAGTTATTAGGTTCAACTTTAATTAATGAAACAAATGACCGACCTAAGAAGCCAATTTAAACGAATTTATTCTCAAATGCGAGAAAATTATTTTAACTCTCATAATATATATTCCGCTAAAATATGCACTGCTAATTAATTTTTTCATTAGATTTTTTGCTTTATTAATAGCCTGCAAATATATTTGTAACGGGTCGATCTTTGCACGTTGATCTGCAGAGTGCTGCGTTTGGAATTCAAAACTTTCACGAAATCTCGTACAAACGGCGTTACTTACGCCGCTATTCTAAAATACTGAATGTTGCCAAATTTATATTTCTTCAGAAATTGTCGAATTTTTCAAACACTGGAAGCTTCATCATCAAAAATGACGCAGGAATGTTAGATTTACACTTTAGTTATGAATTTAATACGCAATATTCTAGACGACAGTATGTAATCTGACTAAGTTTTGATGGATTAAACATTATTATACGAAATATCCTTCGTTCAAAATAATATTATATGGAAGACGCTTGATAAAATATGTAAAACAATGCAAATTGACGACAATATTGATTGTTGTACATGGCCCGAAATTTAAAATTACGATTTCAAAGGTATTACGGCATTTTGGTCTAATATTTGCATTTCGCTTTAATCCACGTGGCCAAGTGGTCTAGGGGTATGATTCTCGCTTCGGGTGCGAGAGGTCCCGGGTTCAATTCCCGGCTTGGCCCATTTTAAAACTTTTACCTTGCTCTAGTAATTGCACATATGTGCCGAAATCATGTTAGTTATTAGGTTCAACTTTAATTAATGAAACAAATGACCGACCTAAGAAGCCAATTTAAACGAATTTATTCTCAAATGCGAGAAAATTATTTTAACTTTCATAATATATATTCCGCTAAAATATGCACTGCTAATTAATTTTTTCATTAGATTTTTTGCTTTATTAATAGCCTTCAAATATATTTGTAACGGGTCGATCTTTGCACGTTGATCTGGAAAGTGCTGCGTTTGGAATTCAAAACTATCACAAAATCTCGTACAAACGGCGTTACTTACGCCGCTATTCTAAAATACTGAATGTTGCCAAATTTATATTTCTTCATAAATTGTCGAATTTTTCAAACACTGGAAGCTTCATCATCAAAAATGACGCAGGAATGTTAGATTTACACTTTAGTTATGAATTTAATACGCAATATTCTAGACGACAGTATGTAATCTGACTAAGTTTTGATGGATTAAACATTATTATACGAAATATACTTCGTGCAAAATAATATTATATGGAAGACGCTTGATAAAATATGTAAAACAATGCAAATTGACGACAATATTGATTGTTGTACATGGCCCGAAATTTAAAATTACGATTTCAAAGGTATTACGGCATTTTGGTCTAATAGTTGCATTTCGCTTTAATCCACGTGGCCAAGTGGTCTAGGGGTATGATTCTCGCTTCGGGTGCGAGAGGTCCCGGGTTCAATTCCCGGCTTGGCCCATTTTAAAACTTTTACCTTGCTCTAGTAACTGCACATATGTGCCGAAATCATGTTAGTTATTACGTTCAACTTTAATTAATGAAACAAATGACTGGCCTAAGAAGCCAATTTAAACGAATTTATTCTCAAATGCGAGAAAATTATTTTAACTCTCATAATATATATTCCGCTAAAATATGCACTGCTAATTAATTTTTTCATTAGATTTTTTGCTTTATTAATAGCCTGCAAATATATTTGTAACGGGTCGATCTTTGCACGTTGATCTGCAGAGTGCTGCGTTTGGAATTCAAAACTTTCACGAAATCTCGTACAAACGGCGTTACTTACGCCGCTATTCTAAAATACTGAATGTTTCCAAATTTATATTTCTTCAGAAATTGTCGAATTTTTCAAACACTGGAAGCTTCATCATCAAAAATGACGCAGGAATGTTAGATGTACACTTTAGTTATGAATTTAATACGCAATATTCTAGACGACAGTATGTAATCTGACTAAGTTTTGATGGATTAAACATTATTATACGAAATATCCTTCGTTCAAAATAATATTATATGTAAGACGCTTGATAAAATATGTAAAACAATGCAAATTGACGACAATATTGATTGTTGTACATGGCCCGAAATTTAAAATTACGATTTCAAAGGTATTACGCCATTTTGGTCTAATATTTGCATTTCGCTTTAATCCACGTGGCCAAGTGGTCTAGGGGTATGATTCTCGCTTCGGGTGCGAGAGGTCCCGGGTTCAATTCCCGGCTTGGCCCATTTTAAAACTTTTACCTTGCTCTAGTAATTGCACATATGTGCCGAAATCATGTTAGTTATTAGGTTCAACTTTAATTAATGAAACAAATGACCGACCTAAGAAGCCAATTTAAACGAATTTATTCTCAAATGCGAGAAAATTATTTTAACTTTCATAATATATATTCCGCTAAAATATGCACTGCTAATTAATTTTTTCATTAGATTTTTTGCTTTATTAATAGCCTTCAAATATATTTGTAACGGGTCGATGTTTGCACGTTGATCTGGAAAGTGCTGCGTTTGGAATTCAAAACTATCACAAAATCTCGTACAAACGGCGTTACTTACGCCGCTATTCTAAAATACTGAATGTTGCCAAATTTATATTTCTTCATAAATTGTCGAATTTTTCAAACACTGGAAGCTTCATCATCAAAAATGACGCAGGAATGTTAGATTTACACTTTAGTTATGAATTTAATACGCAATATTCTAGACGACAGTATGTAATCTGACTAAGTTTTGATGGATTAAACATTATTATACGAAATATCCTTCGTTCAAAATAATATTATATGGAAGACGCTTGATAAAATATGTAAAACAATTCAAATTGACGACAATATTGATTGTTGTACATGGTCCGAAATTTAAAATTACGATTTCAAAGGTATTACGGCATTTTGGTCTAATAGTTGCATTTCGCTTTAATCCACGTGGCCAAGTGGTCTAGGGGTATGATTCTCGCTTCGGGTGCGAGAGGTCCCGGGTTCAATTCCCGGCTTGGCCCATTTTAAAACTTTTACCTTGCTCTAGTAACTGCACATATGTGCCGAAATCATGTTAGTTATTAAGTTCAACTTTAATTAATGAAACAAATGACCGACCTAAGAAGCCAATTTAAACGAATTTATTCTCAAATGCGAGAAAATTATTTTAACTCTCATAATATATATTCCGCTAAAATATGCACTGCTAATTAATTTTTTCATTAGATTTTTTGCTTTATTAATAGCCTGCAAATATATTTGTAACGGGTCGATCTTTGCACGTTGGTCAGCAGAGTGCTGCGTTTGGAATTCAAAACTTTCACGAAATCTCGTACAAACGGCCTTACTTACGCCGCTATTCTAAAATACTGAATGTTTCCAAATTTATATTTCTTCAGAAATTGTCGAATTTTTCAAACACTGGAAGCTTCATCATCAAAAATGACGCAGGAATGTTAGATGTACACTTTAGTTATGAATTTAATACGCAATATTCTAGACGACAGTATGTAATCTGACTAAGTTTTGATGGATTAAACATTATTATACGAAATATCCTTCGTTCAAAATAATATTATATGGAAGACGCTTGATAAAATATGTAAAACAATGCAAATTGACGACAATATTGATTGTTGTACATGGCCCGAAATTTAAAATTACGATTTCAAAGGTATTACGGCATTTTGGTCTAATAGTTGCATTTCGCTTTAATCCACGTGGCCAAGTGGTCTAGGGGTATGATTCTCGCTTCGGGTGCGAGAGGTCCCGGGTTCAATTCCCGGCTTGGCCCATTTTAAAACTTTTTTACCTTGCTCTAGTAACTGCACATATGTGCCGAAATCATGTTAGTTATTAAGTTCAACTTTAATTAATGAAACAAATGACCGACCTAAGAAGCCAATTTAAACGAATTTATTCTCAAATGCGAGAAAATTATTTTAACTCTCATAATATATATTCCGCTAAAATATGCACTGCTAATTAATTTTTTCATTAGATTTTTTGCTTTATTAATAGCCTGCAAATATATTTGTAACGGGTCGATCTTTGCACGTTGATCTGCAGAGTGCTGCGTTTGGAATTCAAAACTTTCACGAAATCTCGTACAAACGGCGTTACTTACGCCGCTATTCTAAAATACTGAATGTTTCCAAATTTATATTTCTTCAGAAATTGTCGAATTTTTCAAACACTGGAAGCTTCATCATCAAAAATGACGCAGGAATGTTAGATGTACACTTTAGTTATGAATTTAATACGCAATATTCTAGACGACAGTATGTAATCTGACTAAGTTTTGATGGATTAAACATTATTATACGAAATATCCTTCGTTCAAAATAATATTATATGGAAGACGCTTGATAAAATATGTAAAACAATGCAAATTGACGACAATATTGATTGTTGTACATGGCCCGAAATTTAAAATTACGATTTCAAAGGTATTACGGCATTTTGGTCTAATAGTTGCATTTCGCTTTAATCCACGTGGCCAAGTGGTCTAGGGGTATGATTCTCGCTTCGGGTGCGAGAGGTCCCGGGTTCAATTCCCGGCTTGGCCCATTTTAAAACTTTTACCTTGCTCTAGTAACTGCACATATGTGCCGAAATCATGTTAGTTATTACGTTCAACTTTAATTAATGAAACAAATGACTGACCTAAGAAGCCAATTTAAACGAATTT
This sequence comes from Eudiplozoon nipponicum, assembly GCA_029291075.1. Classification (NCBI taxonomy): domain Eukaryota; kingdom Metazoa; phylum Platyhelminthes; class Monogenea; order Mazocraeidea; family Diplozoidae; genus Eudiplozoon; species Eudiplozoon nipponicum. The sequence goes on along the minus strand of JAQBSW010004485.1, from coordinate 42,351 downwards.
ATTCTCAAATGCGAGAAAATTATTTTAACTCTCATAATATATATTCCGCTAAAATATGCACTGCTAATTAATTTTTTCATTAGATTTTTTGCTTTATTAATAGCCTGCAAATATATTTGTAACGGGTCGATCTTTGCACGTTGGTCTGCAGAGTGCTGCGTTTGGAATTCAAAACTTTCACGAAATCTCGTACAAACGGCCTTACTTACGCCGCTATTTTAAAATACTGAATGTTTCCAAATTTATATTTCTTCAGAAATTGTCGAATTTTTCAAACACTGGAAGCTTCATCATCAAAAATGACGCAGGAATGTTAGATGTACACTTTAGTTATGAATTTAATACGCAATATTCTAGACGACAGTATGTAATCTGACTAAGTTTTGATGGATTAAACATTATTATACGAAATATCCTTCGTTCAAAATAATATTATATGGAAGACGCTTGATAAAATATGTAAAACAATGCAAATTGACGACAATATTGATTGTTGTACATGGCCCGAAATTTAAAATTACGATTTCAAAGGTATTACGGCATTTTGGTCTAATAGTTGCATTTCGCTTTAATCCACGTGGCCAAGTGGTCTAGGGGTATGATTCTCGCTTCGGGTGCGAGAGGTCCCGGGTTCAATTCCCGGCTTGGCCCATTTTAAAACTTTTACCTTGCTCTAGTAACTGCACATATGTGCCGAAATCATGTTAGTTATTAAGTTCAACTTTAATTAATGAAACAAATGACCGGCCTAAGAAGCCAATTTAAACGAATTTATTCTCAAATGCGAGTAAATTATTTTAACTCTCATAATATATATTCCGCTAAAATATGCACTGCTAATTAATTTTTTCATTAGATTTTTTCGTTTATTAATAGCCTGCAAATATATTTGTAACGGGTCGATCTTTGCACGTTGGTCAGCAGAGTGCTGCGTTTGGAATTCAAAACTTTCACGAAATCTCGTACAAACGGCGTTACTTACGCCGCTATTCTAAAATACTGAATGTTGCCAAATTTATATTTCTTCATAAATTGTCGAATTTTTCAAACACTGGAAGCTTCATCATCAAAAATGACGCAGGAATGTTAGATTTACACTTTAGTTATGAATTTAATACGCAATATTCAAGACGACAGTATGTAATCTGACTAAGTTTTGATGGATTGAACATTATTATACGAAATATGCTTCGTTCAAAATAATATTACATGGAGGACGCTTGATAAAATATGTAAAACAATGCAAATTGACGACAATATTGATTGTTGTACATGGTCCGAAATTTAAAATTACGATTTCAAAGGTATTACGGCATTTTGGTCTAATAGTTGCATTTCGCTTTAATCCCACGTGGCCAAGTGGTCTAGGGGTATGATTCTCGCTTCGGGTGCGCCGGGTTCAATTCCCGGCTTGGCCCATTTTAAAACTTTTACCTTGCTCTAGTAACTGCACATATGTGCCGAAATCATGTTAGTTATTAAGTTCAACTTTAATTAATGAAACAAATGACCGGCCTAAGAAGCCAATTTAAACGAATTTATTCTCAAATGCGAGAAAATTATTTTAACTCTCATAATATATATTCCGCTAAAATATGCACTGCTAATTAATTTTTTCATTAGATTTTTTGCTTTATTAATAGCCTGCAAATATATTTGTAACGGGTCGATCTTTGCACGTTGATCTGGAAAGTGCTGCGTTTGGAATTCAAAACTATCACAAAATCTCGTACAAACGGCGTTACTTACGCCGCTATTCTAAAATACTGAATGTTGCCAAATTTATATTTCTTCATAAATTGTCGTATTTTTCAAACACTGGAAGCTTCATCATCAAAAATGACGCAGGAATGTTAGATGTATACTTTAGTTATGAATTTAATATGCAATATTCTAGACGACAGTATGTAATCTGACTAAGTTTTGATGGATTAAACATTATTATACGAAATATCCTTCGTTCAAAATAATATTATATGTAAGACGATTGGTAAAATATGTAAAACAATGCAAATTGACGACAATATTGATTGTTGTACATGGCCCGAAATTTAAAATTACGATTTCAAAGGTATTACGCCATTTTGGTCTAATATTTGCATTTCGCTTTAATCCACGTGGCCAAGTGGTCTAGGGGTATGATTCTCGCTTCGGGTGCGAGAGGTCCCGGGTTCAATTCCCGGCTTGGCCCATTTTAAAACTTTTACCTTGCCCTGGTAATTGCACATATGTGCCGAAATCATGTTAGTTATTAGGTTCAACTTTAATTAATGAAACAAATGACCGACCTAAGAAGCCAATTTAAACGAATTTATTCTCAAATGCGAGAAAATTATTTTAACTTTCATAATATATATTCCGCTAAAATATGCACTGCTAATTAATTTTTTCATTAGATTTTTTGCTTTATTAATAGCCTTCAAATATATTTGTAACGGGTCGATGTTTGCACGTTGATCTGGAAAGTGCTGCGTTTGGAATTCAAAACTATCACAAAATCTCGTACAAACGGCGTTACTTACGCCGCTATTCTAAAATACTGAATGTTGCCAAATTTATATTTCTTCATAAATTGTCGAATTTTTCAAACACTGGAAGCTTCATCATCAAAAATGACGCAGGAATGTTAGATTTACACTTTAGTTATGAATTTAATACGCAATATTCTAGACGACTGTATGTAATCTGACTAAGTTTTGATGGATTAAACATTATTATACGAAATATACTTCGTGCAAAATAATATTATATGGAAGACGCTTGATAAAATATGTAAAACAATTCAAATTGACGACAATATTGACTGTTGTACATGGTCCGAAATTGAAAACTACGATTTCAAAGGTATTACGGCATTTTGGTCTAATAGTTGCATTTCGCTTCAACCCCACGTGGCCAAGTGGTCTAGGGGTATGATTCTCGCTTCGGGTGCGAGAGGTCCCGGGTTCAATTCCCGGCTTGGCCCATTTTAAAACTTTTACCTTGCTCTAGTAACTGCACATATGTGCCGAAATCATGTTAGTTATTACGTTCAACTTTAATTAATTAAACAAATGACTGGCCTAAGAAGCCAATTTAAACGAATTTATTCTCAAATGCGAGAAAATTATTTTAACTCTCATAATATATATTCCGCTAAAATGTGCACTGCTAATTAATTTTTTCATTAGATTTTTTGCTTTATTAATAGCCTGCAATTATATTTGTAACGGGTCGAACTTTGCACGTTGGTCAGCAGAGTGCTGCGTTTGGAATTCAAAACTTTCACGAAATCTCGTACAAACGGCGTTACTTACGCCGCTATTTTAAAATACTGAATGTTTCCAAATTTATATTTCTTCAGAAATTGTCGTATTTTTCAAACACTGGAAGCTTCATCATCAAAAATGACGCAGGAATGTTAGATGTACACTTTAGTTATGAATTTAATACGCAATATTCTAGACGACAGTATGTAATCTGACTAAGTTTTGATGGATTAAACATTATTATACGAAATATGCTTCGTTCAAAATAATATTACATGGAAGACGCTTGATAAAATATGTAAAACAATGCAAATTGACGACAATATTGATTGTTGTACATGGCCCGAAATTTAAAATTACGATTTCAAAGGTATTACGGCATTTTGGTCTAATATTTGCATTTCGCTTTAATCCACGTGGCCAAGTGGTCTAGGGGTATGATTCTCGCTTCGGGTGCGAGAGGTCCCGGGTTCAATTCCCGGCTTGGCCCATTTTAAAACTTTTACCTTGCTCTAGTAACTGCACATATGTGCCGAAATCATGTTAGTTATTAAGTTCAACCTTAATTAATGAAACAAATGACCGGCCTAAGAAGCCAATTTAAACGAATTTATTCTCAAAGGCGAGTAAATTATTTTAACTCTCATAATATATATTCCGCTAAAATATGCACTGCTAATTAATTTTTTCATTAGATTTTTTGCTTTATTAATAGCCTGCAAATATATTTGTAACGGGTCGATCTTTGCACGTTGATCTGCAGAGTGCTGCGTTTGGAATTCAAAACTTTCACGAAATCTCGTACAAACGGCGTTACTTACGCCGCTATTCTAAAATACTGAATGTTGCCAAATTTATATTTCTTCAGAAATTGTCGAATTTTTCAAACACTGGAAGCTTCATCATCAAAAATGACGCAGGAATGTTAGATGTACACTTTAGTTATGAATTTAATACGCAATATTCTAGACGACAGTATGTAATCTGACTAAGTTTTGATGGATTAAACATTATTATACGAAATATCCTTCGTTCAAAATAATATTATATGGAAGACGCTTGGTAAAATATGTAAAACAATGCAAATTGACGACAATATTGATTGTTGTACATGGCCCGAAATTTAAAATTACGATTTCAAAGGTATTACGGCATTTTGGTCTAATATTTGCATTTCGCTTTAATCCACGTGGCCAAGTGGTCTAGGGGTATGATTCTCGCTTCGGGTGCGAGAGGTCCCGGGTTCAATTCCCGGCTTGGCCCATTTTAAAACTTTTACCTTGCTCTAGTAACTGCACATATGTGCCGAAATCATGTTAGTTATTAGGTTCAACTTTAATTAATGAAACAAATGACCGACCTAAGAAGCCAATTTAAACGAATTTATTCTCAAATGCGAGAAAATTATTTTAACTCTCATAATATATATTCCGCTAAAATATGCACTGCTAATTAATTTTTTCATTAGATTTTTTGCTTTATTAATAGCCTGCAAATATATTTGTAACGGGTCGATCTTTGCACGTTGATCTGCAGAGTGCTGCGTTTGGAATTCAAAACTTTCACGAAATCTCGTACAAACGGCGTTACTTACGCCGCTATTCTAAAATACTGAATGTTGCCAAATTTATATTTCTTCAGAAATTGTCGAATTTTTCAAACACTGGAAGCTTCATCATCAAAAATGACGCAGGAATGTTAGATTTACACTTTAGTTATGAATTTAATACGCAATATTCTAGACGACAGTATGTAATCTGACTAAGTTTTGATGGATTAAACATTATTATACGAAATATCCTTCGTTCAAAATAATATTATATGGAAGACGCTTGATAAAATATGTAAAACAATGCAAATTGACGACAATATTGATTGTTGTACATGGCCCGAAATTTAAAATTACGATTTCAAAGGTATTACGGCATTTTGGTCTAATATTTGCATTTCGCTTTAATCCACGTGGCCAAGTGGTCTAGGGGTATGATTCTCGCTTCGGGTGCGAGAGGTCCCGGGTTCAATTCCCGGCTTGGCCCATTTTAAAACTTTTACCTTGCTCTAGTAATTGCACATATGTGCCGAAATCATGTTAGTTATTAGGTTCAACTTTAATTAATGAAACAAATGACCGACCTAAGAAGCCAATTTAAACGAATTTATTCTCAAATGCGAGAAAATTATTTTAACTTTCATAATATATATTCCGCTAAAATATGCACTGCTAATTAATTTTTTCATTAGATTTTTTGCTTTATTAATAGCCTTCAAATATATTTGTAACGGGTCGATCTTTGCACGTTGATCTGGAAAGTGCTGCGTTTGGAATTCAAAACTATCACAAAATCTCGTACAAACGGCGTTACTTACGCCGCTATTCTAAAATACTGAATGTTGCCAAATTTATATTTCTTCATAAATTGTCGAATTTTTCAAACACTGGAAGCTTCATCATCAAAAATGACGCAGGAATGTTAGATTTACACTTTAGTTATGAATTTAATACGCAATATTCTAGACGACAGTATGTAATCTGACTAAGTTTTGATGGATTAAACATTATTATACGAAATATACTTCGTGCAAAATAATATTATATGGAAGACGCTTGATAAAATATGTAAAACAATGCAAATTGACGACAATATTGATTGTTGTACATGGCCCGAAATTTAAAATTACGATTTCAAAGGTATTACGGCATTTTGGTCTAATAGTTGCATTTCGCTTTAATCCACGTGGCCAAGTGGTCTAGGGGTATGATTCTCGCTTCGGGTGCGAGAGGTCCCGGGTTCAATTCCCGGCTTGGCCCATTTTAAAACTTTTACCTTGCTCTAGTAACTGCACATATGTGCCGAAATCATGTTAGTTATTACGTTCAACTTTAATTAATGAAACAAATGACTGGCCTAAGAAGCCAATTTAAACGAATTTATTCTCAAATGCGAGAAAATTATTTTAACTCTCATAATATATATTCCGCTAAAATATGCACTGCTAATTAATTTTTTCATTAGATTTTTTGCTTTATTAATAGCCTGCAAATATATTTGTAACGGGTCGATCTTTGCACGTTGATCTGCAGAGTGCTGCGTTTGGAATTCAAAACTTTCACGAAATCTCGTACAAACGGCGTTACTTACGCCGCTATTCTAAAATACTGAATGTTTCCAAATTTATATTTCTTCAGAAATTGTCGAATTTTTCAAACACTGGAAGCTTCATCATCAAAAATGACGCAGGAATGTTAGATGTACACTTTAGTTATGAATTTAATACGCAATATTCTAGACGACAGTATGTAATCTGACTAAGTTTTGATGGATTAAACATTATTATACGAAATATCCTTCGTTCAAAATAATATTATATGTAAGACGCTTGATAAAATATGTAAAACAATGCAAATTGACGACAATATTGATTGTTGTACATGGCCCGAAATTTAAAATTACGATTTCAAAGGTATTACGCCATTTTGGTCTAATATTTGCATTTCGCTTTAATCCACGTGGCCAAGTGGTCTAGGGGTATGATTCTCGCTTCGGGTGCGAGAGGTCCCGGGTTCAATTCCCGGCTTGGCCCATTTTAAAACTTTTACCTTGCTCTAGTAATTGCACATATGTGCCGAAATCATGTTAGTTATTAGGTTCAACTTTAATTAATGAAACAAATGACCGACCTAAGAAGCCAATTTAAACGAATTTATTCTCAAATGCGAGAAAATTATTTTAACTTTCATAATATATATTCCGCTAAAATATGCACTGCTAATTAATTTTTTCATTAGATTTTTTGCTTTATTAATAGCCTTCAAATATATTTGTAACGGGTCGATGTTTGCACGTTGATCTGGAAAGTGCTGCGTTTGGAATTCAAAACTATCACAAAATCTCGTACAAACGGCGTTACTTACGCCGCTATTCTAAAATACTGAATGTTGCCAAATTTATATTTCTTCATAAATTGTCGAATTTTTCAAACACTGGAAGCTTCATCATCAAAAATGACGCAGGAATGTTAGATTTACACTTTAGTTATGAATTTAATACGCAATATTCTAGACGACAGTATGTAATCTGACTAAGTTTTGATGGATTAAACATTATTATACGAAATATCCTTCGTTCAAAATAATATTATATGGAAGACGCTTGATAAAATATGTAAAACAATTCAAATTGACGACAATATTGATTGTTGTACATGGTCCGAAATTTAAAATTACGATTTCAAAGGTATTACGGCATTTTGGTCTAATAATTGCATTTCGCTTTAATCCACGTGGCCAAGTGGTCTAGGGGTATGATTCTCGCTTCGGGTGCGAGAGGTCCCGGGTTCAATTCCCGGCTTGGCCCATTTTAAAACTTTTACCTTGCTCTAGTAACTGCACATATGTGCCGAAATCATGTTAGTTATTAAGTTCAACTTTAATTAATGAAACAAATGACCGACCTAAGAAGCCAATTTAAACGAATTTATTCTCAAATGCGAGAAAATTATTTTAACTCTCATAATATATATTCCGCTAAAATATGCACTGCTAATTAATTTTTTCATTAGATTTTTTGCTTTATTAATAGCCTGCAAATATATTTGTAACGGGTCGATCTTTGCACGTTGGTCAGCAGAGTGCTGCGTTTGGAATTCAAAACTTTCACGAAATCTCGTACAAACGGCCTTACTTACGCCGCTATTCTAAAATACTGAATGTTTCCAAATTTATATTTCTTCAGAAATTGTCGAATTTTTCAAACACTGGAAGCTTCATCATCAAAAATGACGCAGGAATGTTAGATGTACACTTTAGTTATGAATTTAATACGCAATATTCTAGACGACAGTATGTAATCTGACTAAGTTTTGATGGATTAAACATTATTATACGAAATATCCTTCGTTCAAAATAATATTATATGGAAGACGCTTGATAAAATATGTAAAACAATGCAAATTGACGACAATATTGATTGTTGTACATGGCCCGAAATTTAAAATTACGATTTCAAAGGTATTACGGCATTTTGGTCTAATAGTTGCATTTCGCTTTAATCCACGTGGCCAAGTGGTCTAGGGGTATGATTCTCGCTTCGGGTGCGAGAGGTCCCGGGTTCAATTCCCGGCTTGGCCCATTTTAAAACTTTTACCTTGCTCTAGTAACTGCACATATGTGCCGAAATCATGTTAGTTATTAAGTTCAACTTTAATTAATGAAACAAATGACCGACCTAAGAAGCCAATTTAAACGAATTTATTCTCAAATGCGAGAAAATTATTTTAACTCTCATAATATATATTCCGCTAAAATATGCACTGCTAATTAATTTTTTCATTAGATTTTTTGCTTTATTAATAGCCTGCAAATATATTTGTAACGGGTCGATCTTTGCACGTTGATCTGCAGAGTGCTGCGTTTGGAATTCAAAACTTTCACGAAATCTCGTACAAACGGCGTTACTTACGCCGCTATTCTAAAATACTGAATGTTTCCAAATTTATATTTCTTCAGAAATTGTCGAATTTTTCAAACACTGGAAGCTTCATCATCAAAAATGACGCAGGAATGTTAGATGTACACTTTAGTTATGAATTTAATACGCAATATTCTAGACGACAGTATGTAATCTGACTAAGTTTTGATGGATTAAACATTATTATACGAAATATCCTTCGTTCAAAATAATATTATATGGAAGACGCTTGATAAAATATGTAAAACAATGCAAATTGACGACAATATTGATTGTTGTACATGGCCCGAAATTTAAAATTACGATTTCAAAGGTATTACGGCATTTTGGTCTAATAGTTGCATTTCGCTTTAATCCCACGTGGCCAAGTGGTCTAGGGGTATGATTCTCGCTTCGGGTGCGAGAGGTCCCGGGTTCAATTCCCGGCTTGGCCCATTTTAAAACTTTTACCTTGCTCTAGTAACTGCACATATGTGCCGAAATCATGTTAGTTATTAAGTTCAACTTTAATTAATGAAACAAATGACCGACCTAAGAAGCCAATTTAAACGAATTTATTCTCAAATGCGAGAAAATTATTTTAACTCTCATAATATATATTCCGCTAAAATATGCACTGCTAATTAATTTTTTCATTAGATTTTTTGCTTTATTAATAGCCTGCAAATATATTTGTAACGGGTCGATCTTTGCACGTTGATCTGCAGAGTGCTGCGTTTGGAATTCAAAACTTTCACGAAATCTCGTACAAACGGCGTTACTTACGCCGCTATTCTAAAATACTGAATGTTTCCAAATTTATATTTCTTCAGAAATTGTCGAATTTTTCAAACACTGGAAGCTTCATCATCAAAAATGACGCAGGAATGTTAGATGTACACTTTAGTTATGAATTTAATACGCAATATTCTAGACGACAGTATGTAATCTGACTAAGTTTTGATGGATTAAACATTATTATACGAAATATCCTTCGTTCAAAATAATATTATATGGAAGACGCTTGATAAAATATGTAAAACAATGCAAATTGACGACAATATTGATTGTTGTACATGGCCCGAAATTTAAAATTACGATTTCAAAGGTATTACGGCATTTTGGTCTAATAGTTGCATTTCGCTTTAATCCACGTGGCCAAGTGGTCTAGGGGTATGATTCTCGCTTCGGGTGCGAGAGGTCCCGGGTTCAATTCCCGGCTTGGCCCATTTTAAAACTTTTACCTTGCTCTAGTAACTGCACATATGTGCCGAAATCATGTTAGTTATTACGTTCAACTTTAATTAATGAAACAAATGACCGACCTAAGAAGCCAATTTAAACGAATTTATTCTCAAATGCGAGAAAATTATTTTAACTCTCATAATATATATTCCGCTAAAATATGCACTGCTAATTAATTTTTTCATTAGATTTTTTGCTTTATTAATAGCCTGCAAATATATTTGTAACGGGTCGATCTTTGCACGTTGGTCTGCAGAGTGCTGCGTTTGGAATTCAAAACTTTCACGAAATCTCGTACAAACGGCCTTACTTACGCCGCTATTTTAAAATACTGAATGTTTCCAAATTTATATTTCTTCAGAAATTGTCGAATTTTTCAAACACTGGAAGCTTCATCATCAAAAATGACGCAGGAATGTTAGATGTACACTTTAGTTATGAATTTAATACGCAATATTCTAGACGACAGTATGTAATCTGACTAAGTTTTGATGGATTAAACATTATTATACGAAATATCCTTCGTTCAAAATAATATTATATGGAAGACGCTTGATAAAATATGTAAAACAATGCAAATTGACGACAATATTGATTGTTGTACATGGCCCGAAATTTAAAATTACGATTTCAAAGGTATTACGGCATTTTGGTCTAATAGTTGCATTTCGCTTTAATCCACGTGGCCAAGTGGTCTAGGGGTATGATTCTCGCTTCGGGTGCGAGAGGTCCCGGGTTCAATTCCCGGCTTGGCCCATTTTAAAACTTTTACCTTGCTCTAGTAACTGCACATATGTGCCGAAATCATGTTAGTTATTAAGTTCAACTTTAATTAATGAAACAAATGACCGGCCTAAGAAGCCAATTTAAACGAATTTATTCTCAAATGCGAGTAAATTATTTTAACTCTCATAATATATATTCCGCTAAAATATGCACTGCTAATTAATTTTTTCATTAGATTTTTTCGTTTATTAATAGCCTGCAAATATATTTGTAACGGGTCGATCTTTGCACGTTGGTCAGCAGAGTGCTGCGTTTGGAATTCAAAACTTTCACGAAATCTCGTACAAACGGCGTTACTTACGCCGCTATTCTAAAATACTGAATGTTGCCAAATTTATATTTCTTCATAAATTGTCGAATTTTTCAAACACTGGAAGCTTCATCATCAAAAATGACGCAGGAATGTTAGATTTACACTTTAGTTATGAATTTAATACGCAATATTCAAGACGACAGTATGTAATCTGACTAAGTTTTGATGGATTGAACATTATTATACGAAATATGCTTCGTTCAAAATAATATTACATGGAGGACGCTTGATAAAATATGTAAAACAATGCAAATTGACGACAATATTGATTGTTGTACATGGTCCGAAATTTAAAATTACGATTTCAAAGGTATTACGGCATTTTGGTCTAATAGTTGCATTTCGCTTTAATCCCACGTGGCCAAGTGGTCTAGGGGTATGATTCTCGCTTCCTAGGGGTATGATTCTCGCTTCGGGTGCGAGAGGTCCCGGGTTCAATTCCCGGCTTGGCCCATTTTAAAACTTTTACCTTGCTCTAGTAATTGCACATATGTGCCGAAATCATGTTAGTTATTAGGTTCAACTTTAATTAATGAAACAAATGACCGACCTAAGAAGCCAATTTAAACGAATTTATTCTCAAATGCGAGAAAATTATTTTAACTTTCATAATATATATTCCGCTAAAATATGCACTGCTAATTAATTTTTTCATTAGATTTTTTGCTTTATTAATAGCCTTCAAATATATTTGTAACGGGTCGATGTTTGCACGTTGATCTGGAAAGTGCTGCGTTTGGAATTCAAAACTATCACAAAATCTCGTACAAACGGCGTTACTTACGCCGCTATTCTAAAATACTGAATGTTGCCAAATTTATATTTCTTCATAAATTGTCGAATTTTTCAAACACTGGAAGCTTCATCATCAAAAATGACGCAGGAATGTTAGATTTACACTTTAGTTATGAATTTAATACGCAATATTCTAGACGACTGTATGTAATCTGACTAAGTTTTGATGGATTAAACATTATTATACGAAATATACTTCGTGCAAAATAATATTATATGGAAGACGCTTGATAAAATATGTAAAACAATTCAAATTGACGACAATATTGACTGTTGTACATGGTCCGAAATTGAAAACTACGATTTCAAAGGTATTACGGCATTTTGGTCTAATAGTTGCATTTTGCTTCAACCCCACGTGGCCAAGTGGTCTAGGGGTATGATTCTCGCTTCGGGTGCGAGAGGTCCCGGGTTCAATTCCCGGCTTGGCCCATTTTAAAACTTTTACCTTGCTCTAGTAACTGCACATATGTGCCGAAATCATGTTAGTTATTAAGTTCAACTTTAATTAATGAAACAAATGACCGGCCTAAGAAGCCAATTTAAACGAATTTATTCTCAAATGCGAGAAAATTATTTTAACTCTCATAATATATATTCCGCTAAAATATGCACTGCTAATTAATTTTTTCATTAGATTTTTTGCTTTATTAATAGCCTGCAAATATATTTGTAACGGGTCGATCTTTGCACGTTGATCTGGAAAGTGCTGCGTTTGGAATTCAAAACTATCACAAAATCTCGTACAAACGGCGTTACTTACGCCGCTATTCTAAAATACTGAATGTTGCCAAATTTATATTTCTTCATAAATTGTCGTATTTTTCAAACACTGGAAGCTTCATCATCAAAAATGACGCAGGAATGTTAGATGTATACTTTAGTTATGAATTTAATATGCAATATTCTAGACGACAGTATGTAATCTGACTAAGTTTTGATGGATTAAACATTATTATACGAAATATCCTTCGTTCAAAATAATATTATATGTAAGACGATTGGTAAAATATGTAAAACAATGCAAATTGACGACAATATTGATTGTTGTACATGGCCCGAAATTTAAAATTACGATTTCAAAGGTATTACGCCATTTTGGTCTAATATTTGCATTTCGCTTTAATCCACGTGGCCAAGTGGTCTAGGGGTATGATTCTCGCTTCGGGTGCGAGAGGTCCCGGGTTCAATTCCCGGCTTGGCCCATTTTAAAACTTTTACCTTGCCCTGGTAATTGCACATATGTGCCGAAATCATGTTAGTTATTAGGTTCAACTTTAATTAATGAAACAAATGACCGACCTAAGAAGCCAATTTAAACGAATTTATTCTCAAATGCGAGAAAATTATTTTAACTTTCATAATATATATTCCGCTAAAATATGCACTGCTAATTAATTTTTTCATTAGATTTTTTGCTTTATTAATAGCCTTCAAATATATTTGTAACGGGTCGATGTTTGCACGTTGATCTGGAAAGTGCTGCGTTTGGAATTCAAAACTATCACAAAATCTCGTACAAACGGCGTTACTTACGCCGCTATTCTAAAATACTGAATGTTGCCAAATTTATATTTCTTCATAAATTGTCGAATTTTTCAAACACTGGAAGCTTCATCATCAAAAATGACGCAGGAATGTTAGATTTACACTTTAGTTATGAATTTAATACGCAATATTCTAGACGACTGTATGTAATCTGACTAAGTTTTGATGGATTAAACATTATTATACGAAATATACTTCGTGCAAAATAATATTATATGGAAGACGCTTGATAAAATATGTAAAACAATTCAAATTGACGACAATATTGACTGTTGTACATGGTCCGAAATTGAAAACTACGATTTCAAAGGTATTACGGCATTTTGGTCTAATAGTTGCATTTCGCTTCAACCCCACGTGGCCAAGTGGTCTAGGGGTATGATTCTCGCTTCGGGTGCGAGAGGTCCCGGGTTCAATTCCCGGCTTGGCCCATTTTAAAACTTTTACCTTGCTCTAGTAACTGCACATATGTGCCGAAATCATGTTAGTTATTACGTTCAACTTTAATTAATTAAACAAATGACTGGCCTAAGAAGCCAATTTAAACGAATTTATTCTCAAATGCGAGAAAATTATTTTAACTCTCATAATATATATTCCGCTAAAATGTGCACTGCTAATTAATTTTTTCATTAGATTTTTTGCTTTATTAATAGCCTGCAATTATATTTGTAACGGGTCGAACTTTGCACGTTGGTCAGCAGAGTGCTGCGTTTGGAATTCAAAACTTTCACGAAATCTCGTACAAACGGCGTTACTTACGCCGCTATTTTAAAATACTGAATGTTTCCAAATTTATATTTCTTCAGAAATTGTCGTATTTTTCAAACACTGGAAGCTTCATCATCAAAAATGACGCAGGAATGTTAGATGTACACTTTAGTTATGAATTTAATACGCAATATTCTAGACGACAGTATGTAATCTGACTAAGTTTTGATGGATTAAACATTATTATACGAAATATGCTTCGTTCAAAATAATATTACATGGAAGACGCTTGATAAAATATGTAAAACAATGCAAATTGACGACAATATTGATTGTTGTACATGGCCCGAAATTTAAAATTACGATTTCAAAGGTATTACGGCATTTTGGTCTAATATTTGCATTTCGCTTTAATCCACGTGGCCAAGTGGTCTAGGGGTATGATTCTCGCTTCGGGTGCGAGAGGTCCCGGGTTCAATTCCCGGCTTGGCCCATTTTAAAACTTTTACCTTGCTCTAGTAACTGCACATATGTGCCGAAATCATGTTAGTTATTAAGTTCAACCTTAATTAATGAAACAAATGACCGGCCTAAGAAGCCAATTTAAACGAATTTATTCTCAAAGGCGAGTAAATTATTTTAACTCTCATAATATATATTCCGCTAAAATATGCACTGCTAATTAATTTTTTCATTAGATTTTTTGCTTTATTAATAGCCTGCAAATATATTTGTAACGGGTCGATCTTTGCACGTTGATCTGCAGAGTGCTGCGTTTGGAATTCAAAACTTTCACGAAATCTCGTACAAACGGCGTTACTTACGCCGCTATTCTAAAATACTGAATGTTGCCAAATTTATATTTCTTCAGAAATTGTCGAATTTTTCAAACACTGGAAGCTTCATCATCAAAAATGACGCAGGAATGTTAGATGTACACTTTAGTTATGAATTTAATACGCAATATTCTAGACGACAGTATGTAATCTGACTAAGTTTTGATGGATTAAACATTATTATACGAAATATCCTTCGTTCAAAATAATATTATATGGAAGACGCTTGGTAAAATATGTAAAACAATGCAAATTGACGACAATATTGATTGTTGTACATGGCCCGAAATTTAAAATTACGATTTCAAAGGTATTACGGCATTTTGGTCTAATATTTGCATTTCGCTTTAATCCACGTGGCCAAGTGGTCTAGGGGTATGATTCTCGCTTCGGGTGCGAGAGGTCCCGGGTTCAATTCCCGGCTTGGCCCATTTTAAAACTTTTACCTTGCTCTAGTAACTGCACATATGTGCCGAAATCATGTTAGTTATTAGGTTCAACTTTAATTAATGAAACAAATGACCGACCTAAGAAGCCAATTTAAACGAATTTATTCTCAAATGCGAGAAAATTATTTTAACTCTCATAATATATATTCCGCTAAAATATGCACTGCTAATTAATTTTTTCATTAGATTTTTTGCTTTATTAATAGCCTGCAAATATATTTGTAACGGGTCGATCTTTGCACGTTGATCTGCAGAGTGCTGCGTTTGGAATTCAAAACTTTCACGAAATCTCGTACAAACGGCGTTACTTACGCCGCTATTCTAAAATACTGAATGTTGCCAAATTTATATTTCTTCAGAAATTGTCGAATTTTTCAAACACTGGAAGCTTCATCATCAAAAATGACGCAGGAATGTTAGATTTACACTTTAGTTATGAATTTAATACGCAATATTCTAGACGACAGTATGTAATCTGACTAAGTTTTGATGGATTAAACATTATTATACGAAATATCCTTCGTTCAAAATAATATTATATGGAAGACGCTTGATAAAATATGTAAAACAATGCAAATTGACGACAATATTGATTGTTGTACATGGCCCGAAATTTAAAATTACGATTTCAAAGGTATTACGGCATTTTGGTCTAATATTTGCATTTCGCTTTAATCCACGTGGCCAAGTGGTCTAGGGGTATGATTCTCGCTTCGGGTGCGAGAGGTCCCGGGTTCAATTCCCGGCTTGGCCCATTTTAAAACTTTTACCTTGCTCTAGTAATTGCACATATGTGCCGAAATCATGTTAGTTATTAGGTTCAACTTTAATTAATGAAACAAATGACCGACCTAAGAAGCCAATTTAAACGAATTTATTCTCAAATGCGAGAAAATTATTTTAACTTTCATAATATATATTCCGCTAAAATATGCACTGCTAATTAATTTTTTCATTAGATTTTTTGCTTTATTAATAGCCTTCAAATATATTTGTAACGGGTCGATCTTTGCACGTTGATCTGGAAAGTGCTGCGTTTGGAATTCAAAACTATCACAAAATCTCGTACAAACGGCGTTACTTACGCCGCTATTCTAAAATACTGAATGTTGCCAAATTTATATTTCTTCATAAATTGTCGAATTTTTCAAACACTGGAAGCTTCATCATCAAAAATGACGCAGGAATGTTAGATTTACACTTTAGTTATGAATTTAATACGCAATATTCTAGACGACAGTATGTAATCTGACTAAGTTTTGATGGATTAAACATTATTATACGAAATATACTTCGTGCAAAATAATATTATATGGAAGACGCTTGATAAAATATGTAAAACAATGCAAATTGACGACAATATTGATTGTTGTACATGGCCCGAAATTTAAAATTACGATTTCAAAGGTATTACGGCATTTTGGTCTAATAGTTGCATTTCGCTTTAATCCACGTGGCCAAGTGGTCTAGGGGTATGATTCTCGCTTCGGGTGCGAGAGGTCCCGGGTTCAATTCCCGGCTTGGCCCATTTTAAAACTTTTACCTTGCTCTAGTAACTGCACATATGTGCCGAAATCATGTTAGTTATTACGTTCAACTTTAATTAATGAAACAAATGACTGGCCTAAGAAGCCAATTTAAACGAATTTATTCTCAAATGCGAGAAAATTATTTTAACTCTCATAATATATATTCCGCTAAAATATGCACTGCTAATTAATTTTTTCATTAGATTTTTTGCTTTATTAATAGCCTGCAAATATATTTGTAACGGGTCGATCTTTGCACGTTGATCTGCAGAGTGCTGCGTTTGGAATTCAAAACTTTCACGAAATCTCGTACAAACGGCGTTACTTACGCCGCTATTCTAAAATACTGAATGTTTCCAAATTTATATTTCTTCAGAAATTGTCGAATTTTTCAAACACTGGAAGCTTCATCATCAAAAATGACGCAGGAATGTTAGATGTACACTTTAGTTATGAATTTAATACGCAATATTCTAGACGACAGTATGTAATCTGACTAAGTTTTGATGGATTAAACATTATTATACGAAATATCCTTCGTTCAAAATAATATTATATGTAAGACGCTTGATAAAATATGTAAAACAATGCAAATTGACGACAATATTGATTGTTGTACATGGCCCGAAATTTAAAATTACGATTTCAAAGGTATTACGCCATTTTGGTCTAATATTTGCATTTCGCTTTAATCCACGTGGCCAAGTGGTCTAGGGGTATGATTCTCGCTTCGGGTGCGAGAGGTCCCGGGTTCAATTCCCGGCTTGGCCCATTTTAAAACTTTTACCTTGCTCTAGTAATTGCACATATGTGCCGAAATCATGTTAGTTATTAGGTTCAACTTTAATTAATGAAACAAATGACCGACCTAAGAAGCCAATTTAAACGAATTTATTCTCAAATGCGAGAAAATTATTTTAACTTTCATAATATATATTCCGCTAAAATATGCACTGCTAATTAATTTTTTCATTAGATTTTTTGCTTTATTAATAGCCTTCAAATATATTTGTAACGGGTCGATGTTTGCACGTTGATCTGGAAAGTGCTGCGTTTGGAATTCAAAACTATCACAAAATCTCGTACAAACGGCGTTACTTACGCCGCTATTCTAAAATACTGAATGTTGCCAAATTTATATTTCTTCATAAATTGTCGAATTTTTCAAACACTGGAAGCTTCATCATCAAAAATGACGCAGGAATGTTAGATTTACACTTTAGTTATGAATTTAATACGCAATATTCTAGACGACAGTATGTAATCTGACTAAGTTTTGATGGATTAAACATTATTATACGAAATATCCTTCGTTCAAAATAATATTATATGGAAGACGCTTGATAAAATATGTAAAACAATTCAAATTGACGACAATATTGATTGTTGTACATGGTCCGAAATTTAAAATTACGATTTCAAAGGTATTACGGCATTTTGGTCTAATAGTTGCATTTCGCTTTAATCCACGTGGCCAAGTGGTCTAGGGGTATGATTCTCGCTTCGGGTGCGAGAGGTCCCGGGTTCAATTCCCGGCTTGGCCCATTTTAAAACTTTTACCTTGCTCTAGTAACTGCACATATGTGCCGAAATCATGTTAGTTATTAAGTTCAACTTTAATTAATGAAACAAATGACCGACCTAAGAAGCCAATTTAAACGAATTTATTCTCAAATGCGAGAAAATTATTTTAACTCTCATAATATATATTCCGCTAAAATATGCACTGCTAATTAATTTTTTCATTAGATTTTTTGCTTTATTAATAGCCTGCAAATATATTTGTAACGGGTCGATCTTTGCACGTTGGTCAGCAGAGTGCTGCGTTTGGAATTCAAAACTTTCACGAAATCTCGTACAAACGGCCTTACTTACGCCGCTATTCTAAAATACTGAATGTTTCCAAATTTATATTTCTTCAGAAATTGTCGAATTTTTCAAACACTGGAAGCTTCATCATCAAAAATGACGCAGGAATGTTAGATGTACACTTTAGTTATGAATTTAATACGCAATATTCTAGACGACAGTATGTAATCTGACTAAGTTTTGATGGATTAAACATTATTATACGAAATATCCTTCGTTCAAAATAATATTATATGGAAGACGCTTGATAAAATATGTAAAACAATGCAAATTGACGACAATATTGATTGTTGTACATGGCCCGAAATTTAAAATTACGATTTCAAAGGTATTACGGCATTTTGGTCTAATAGTTGCATTTCGCTTTAATCCACGTGGCCAAGTGGTCTAGGGGTATGATTCTCGCTTCGGGTGCGAGAGGTCCCGGGTTCAATTCCCGGCTTGGCCCATTTTAAAACTTTTACCTTGCTCTAGTAACTGCACATATGTGCCGAAATCATGTTAGTTATTAAGTTCAACTTTAATTAATGAAACAAATGACCGACCTAAGAAGCCAATTTAAACGAATTTATTCTCAAATGCGAGAAAATTATTTTAACTCTCATAATATATATTCCGCTAAAATATGCACTGCTAATTAATTTTTTCATTAGATTTTTTGCTTTATTAATAGCCTGCAAATATATTTGTAACGGGTCGATCTTTGCACGTTGATCTGCAGAGTGCTGCGTTTGGAATTCAAAACTTTCACGAAATCTCGTACAAACGGCGTTACTTACGCCGCTATTCTAAAATACTGAATGTTTCCAAATTTATATTTCTTCAGAAATTGTCGAATTTTTCAAACACTGGAAGCTTCATCATCAAAAATGACGCAGGAATGTTAGATGTACACTTTAGTTATGAATTTAATACGCAATATTCTAGACGACAGTATGTAATCTGACTAAGTTTTGATGGATTAAACATTATTATACGAAATATCCTTCGTTCAAAATAATATTATATGGAAGACGCTTGATAAAATATGTAAAACAATGCAAATTGACGACAATATTGATTGTTGTACATGGCCCGAAATTTAAAATTACGATTTCAAAGGTATTACGGCATTTTGGTCTAATAGTTGCATTTCGCTTTAATCCCACGTGGCCAAGTGGTCTAGGGGTATGATTCTCGCTTCGGGTGCGAGAGGTCCCGGGTTCAATTCCCGGCTTGGCCCATTTTAAAACTTTTACCTTGCTCTAGTAACTGCACATATGTGCCGAAATCATGTTAGTTATTAAGTTCAACTTTAATTAATGAAACAAATGACCGACCTAAGAAGCCAATTTAAACGAATTTATTCTCAAATGCGAGAAAATTATTTTAACTCTCATAATATATATTCCGCTAAAATATGCACTGCTAATTAATTTTTTCATTAGATTTTTTGCTTTATTAATAGCCTGCAAATATATTTGTAACGGGTCGATCTTTGCACGTTGATCTGCAGAGTGCTGCGTTTGGAATTCAAAACTTTCACGAAATCTCGTACAAACGGCGTTACTTACGCCGCTATTCTAAAATACTGAATGTTTCCAAATTTATATTTCTTCAGAAATTGTCGAATTTTTCAAACACTGGAAGCTTCATCATCAAAAATGACGCAGGAATGTTAGATGTACACTTTAGTTATGAATTTAATACGCAATATTCTAGACGACAGTATGTAATCTGACTAAGTTTTGATGGATTAAACATTATTATACGAAATATCCTTCGTTCAAAATAATATTATATGGAAGACGCTTGATAAAATATGTAAAACAATGCAAATTGACGACAATATTGATTGTTGTACATGGCCCGAAATTTAAAATTACGATTTCAAAGGTATTACGGCATTTTGGTCTAATAGTTGCATTTCGCTTTAATCCACGTGGCCAAGTGGTCTAGGGGTATGATTCTCGCTTCGGGTGCGAGAGGTCCCGGGTTCAATTCCCGGCTTGGCCCATTTTAAAACTTTTACCTTGCTCTAGTAACTGCACATATGTGCCGAAATCATGTTAGTTATTACGTTCAACTTTAATTAATGAAACAAATGACCGACCTAAGAAGCCAATTTAAACGAATTTATTCTCAAATGCGAGAAAATTATTTTAACTCTCATAATATATATTCCGCTAAAATATGCACTGCTAATTAATTTTTTCATTAGATTTTTTGCTTTATTAATAGCCTGCAAATATATTTGTAACGGGTCGATCTTTGCACGTTGGTCTGCAGAGTGCTGCGTTTGGAATTCAAAACTTTCACGAAATCTCGTACAAACGGCCTTACTTACGCCGCTATTTTAAAATACTGAATGTTTCCAAATTTATATTTCTTCAGAAATTGTCGAATTTTTCAAACACTGGAAGCTTCATCATCAAAAATGACGCAGGAATGTTAGATGTACACTTTAGTTATGAATTTAATACGCAATATTCTAGACGACAGTATGTAATCTGACTAAGTTTTGATGGATTAAACATTATTATACGAAATATCCTTCGTTCAAAATAATATTATATGGAAGACGCTTGATAAAATATGTAAAACAATGCAAATTGACGACAATATTGATTGTTGTACATGGCCCGAAATTTAAAATTACGATTTCAAAGGTATTACGGCATTTTGGTCTAATAGTTGCATTTCGCTTTAATCCACGTGGCCAAGTGGTCTAGGGGTATGATTCTCGCTTCGGGTGCGAGAGGTCCCGGGTTCAATTCCCGGCTTGGCCCATTTTAAAACTTTTACCTTGCTCTAGTAACTGCACATATGTGCCGAAATCATGTTAGTTATTAAGTTCAACTTTAATTAATGAAACAAATGACCGGCCTAAGAAGCCAATTTAAACGAATTTATTCTCAAATGCGAGTAAATTATTTTAACTCTCATAATATATATTCCGCTAAAATATGCACTGCTAATTAATTTTTTCATTAGATTTTTTCGTTTATTAATAGCCTGCAAATATATTTGTAACGGGTCGATCTTTGCACGTTGGTCAGCAGAGTGCTGCGTTTGGAATTCAAAACTTTCACGAAATCTCGTACAAACGGCGTTACTTACGCCGCTATTCTAAAATACTGAATGTTGCCAAATTTATATTTCTTCATAAATTGTCGAATTTTTCAAACACTGGAAGCTTCATCATCAAAAATGACGCAGGAATGTTAGATGTACACTTTAGTTATGAATTTAATACGCAATATTCAAGACGACAGTATGTAATCTGACTAAGTTTTGATGGATTGAACATTATTATACGAAATATGCTTCGTTCAAAATAATATTACATGGAGGACGCTTGATAAAATATGTAAAACAATGCAAATTGACGACAATATTGATTGTTGTACATGGTCCGAAATTTAAAATTACGATTTCAAAGGTATTACGGCATTTTGGTCTAATAGTTGCATTTCGCTTTAATCCCACGTGGCCAAGTGGTCTAGGGTTATGATTCTCGCTTCGGGTGCGGGACGTCCCGGGTTCAATTCCCGGCTTGGCCCATTTTAAAACTTTTACCTTGCTCTAGTAACTGCACATATGTGCCGAAATCATGTTAGTTATTAAGTTCAACTTTAATTAATGAAACAAATGACCGACCTAAGAAGCCAATTTAAACGAATTTATTCTCAAATGCGAGAAAATTATTTTAACTCTCATAATATATATTCCGCTAAAATATGCACTGCTAATTAATTTTTTCATTAGATTTTTTGCTTTATTAATAGCCTGCAAATATATTTGTAACGGGTCGATCTTTGCACGTTGATCTGCAGAGTGCTGCGTTTGGAATTCAAAACTTTCACGAAATCTCGTACAAACGGCGTTACTTACGCCGCTATTCTAAAATACTGAATGTTTCCAAATTTATATTTCTTCAGAAATTGTCGAATTTTTCAAACACTGGAAGCTTCATCATCAAAAATGACGCAGGAATGTTAGATGTACACTTTAGTTATGAATTTAATACGCAATATTCTAGACGACAGTATGTAATCTGACTAAGTTTTGATGGATTAAACATTATTATACGAAATATCCTTCGTTCAAAATAATATTATATGGAAGACGCTTGATAAAATATGTAAAACAATGCAAATTGACGACAATATTGATTGTTGTACATGGCCCGAAATTTAAAATTACGATTTCAAAGGTATTACGGCATTTTGGTCTAATAGTTGCATTTCGCTTTAATCCACGTGGCCAAGTGGTCTAGGGGTATGATTCTCGCTTCGGGTGCGAGAGGTCCCGGGTTCAATTCCCGGCTTGGCCCATTTTAAAACTTTTACCTTGCTCTAGTAACTGCACATATGTGCCGAAATCATGTTAGTTATTACGTTCAACTTTAATTAATGAAACAAATGACCGACCTAAGAAGCCAATTTAAACGAATTTATTCTCAAATGCGAGAAAATTATTTTAACTCTCATAATATATATTCCGCTAAAATATGCACTGCTAATTAATTTTTTCATTAGATTTTTTGCTTTATTAATAGCCTGCAAATATATTTGTAACGGGTCGATCTTTGCACGTTGGTCTGCAGAGTGCTGCGTTTGGAATTCAAAACTTTCACGAAATCTCGTACAAACGGCCTTACTTACGCCGCTATTTTAAAATACTGAATGTTTCCAAATTTATATTTCTTCAGAAATTGTCGAATTTTTCAAACACTGGAAGCTTCATCATCAAAAATGACGCAGGAATGTTAGATGTACACTTTAGTTATGAATTTAATACGCAATATTCTAGACGACAGTATGTAATCTGACTAAGTTTTGATGGATTAAACATTATTATACGAAATATCCTTCGTTCAAAATAATATTATATGGAAGACGCTTGATAAAATATGTAAAACAATGCAAATTGACGACAATATTGATTGTTGTACATGGCCCGAAATTTAAAATTACGATTTCAAAGGTATTACGGCATTTTGGTCTAATAGTTGCATTTCGCTTTAATCCACGTGGCCAAGTGGTCTAGGGGTATGATTCTCGCTTCGGGTGCGAGAGGTCCCGGGTTCAATTCCCGGCTTGGCCCATTTTAAAACTTTTACCTTGCTCTAGTAACTGCACATATGTGCCGAAATCATGTTAGTTATTAAGTTCAACTTTAATTAATGAAACAAATGACCGGCCTAAGAAGCCAATTTAAACGAATTTATTCTCAAATGCGAGTAAATTATTTTAACTCTCATAATATATATTCCGCTAAAATATGCACTGCTAATTAATTTTTTCATTAGATTTTTTCGTTTATTAATAGCCTGCAAATATATTTGTAACGGGTCGATCTTTGCACGTTGGTCAGCAGAGTGCTGCGTTTGGAATTCAAAACTTTCACGAAATCTCGTACAAACGGCGTTACTTACGCCGCTATTCTAAAATACTGAATGTTGCCAAATTTATATTTCTTCATAAATTGTCGAATTTTTCAAACACTGGAAGCTTCATCATCAAAAATGACGCAGGAATGTTAGATGTACACTTTAGTTATGAATTTAATACGCAATATTCAAGACGACAGTATGTAATCTGACTAAGTTTTGATGGATTGAACATTATTATACGAAATATGCTTCGTTCAAAATAATATTACATGGAGGACGCTTGATAAAATATGTAAAACAATGCAAATTGACGACAATATTGATTGTTGTACATGGTCCGAAATTTAAAATTACGATTTCAAAGGTATTACGGCATTTTGGTCTAATAGTTGCATTTCGCTTTAATCCCACGTGGCCAAGTGGTCTAGGGGTATGATTCTCGCTTCGGGTGCGTCCCGGGTTCAATTCCCGGCTTGGCCCATTTTAAAACTTTTACCTTGCTCTAGTAACTGCACATATGTGCCGAAATCATGTTAGTTATTAAGTTCAACTTTAATTAATGAAACAAATGACCGACCTAAGAAGCCAATTTAAACGAATTTATTCTCAAATGCGAGAAAATTATTTTAACTCTCATAATATATATTCCGCTAAAATATGCACTGCTAATTAATTTTTTCATTAGATTTTTTGCTTTATTAATAGCCTGCAAATATATTTGTAACGGGTCGATCTTTGCACGTTGATCTGCAGAGTGCTGCGTTTGGAATTCAAAACTTTCACGAAATCTCGTACAAACGGCGTTACTTACGCCGCTATTCTAAAATACTGAATGTTTCCAAATTTATATTTCTTCAGAAATTGTCGAATTTTTCAAACACTGGAAGCTTCATCATCAAAAATGACGCAGGAATGTTAGATTTACACTTTAGTTATGAATTTAATACGCAATATTCTAGACGACAGTATGTAATCTGACTAAGTTTTGATGGATTAAACATTATTATACGAAATATACTTCGTGCAAAATAATATTATATGGAAGACGCTTGATAAAATATGTAAAACAATTCAAATTGACGACAATATTGACTGTTGTACATGGTCCGAAATTGAAAACTACGATTTCAAAGGTATTACGGCATTTTGGTCTAGTAGTTGCATTTTGCTTCAACCCCACGTGGCCAAGTGGTCTAGGGGTATGATTCTCGCTTCGGGTGCGAGAGGTCCCGGGTTCAATTCCCGGCTTGGCCCATTTTAAAACTTTTACCTTGCTCTAGTAACTGCACATATGTGCCGAAATCATGTTAGTTATTACGTTCAACTTTAATTAATGAAACAAATGACTGGCCTAATAAGCCAATTTAAACGAATTTATTCTCAAATGCGAGAAAATTATTTTAACTCTCATAATATATATTCCGCTAAAATATGCACTGCTAATTAATTTTTTCATTAGATTTTTTGCTTTATTAATAGCCTGCAAATATATTTGTAACGGGTCGATCTTTGCACGTTGGTCAGCAGAGTGCTGCGTTTGGAATTCAAAACTTTCACGAAATCTCGTACAAACGGCGTTACTTACGCCGCTATTCTAAAATACTGAATGTTTCCAAATTTATATTTCTTCAGAAATTGTCGTATTTTTCAAACACTGGAAGCTTCATCATCAAAAATGACGCAGGAATGTTAGATGTATACTTTAGTTATGAATTTAATATGCAATATTCTAGACGACAGTATGTAATCTGACTAAGTTTTGATGGATTAAACATTATTATACGAAATATCCTTCGTTCAAAATAATATTATATGTAAGACGATTGGTAAAATATGTAAAACAATGCAAATTGACGACAATATTGATTGTTGTACATGGCCCGAAATTTAAAATTACGATTTCAAAGGTATTACGCCATTTTGGTCTAATATTTGCATTTCGCTTTAATCCACGTGGCCAAGTGGTCTAGGGGTATGATTCTCGCTTCGGGTGCGAGAGGTCCCGGGTTCAATTCCCGGCTTGGCCCATTTTAAAACTTTTACCTTGCTCTAGTAACTGCACATATGTGCCGAAATCATGTTAGTTATTAAGTTCAACTTTAATTAATGAAACAAATGACCGACCTAAGAAGCCAATTTAAACGAATTTATTCTCAAATGCGAGAAAATTATTTTAACTCTCATAATATATATTCCGCTAAAATATGCACTGCTAATTAATTTTTTCATTAGATTTTTTGCTTTATTAATAGCCTGCAAATATATTTGTAACGGGTCGATCTTTGCACGTTGATCTGCAGAGTGCTGCGTTTGGAATTCAAAACTTTCACGAAATCTCGTACAAACGGCGTTACTTACGCCGCTATTCTAAAATACTGAATGTTGCCAAATTTATATTTCTTCATAAATTGTCGAATTTTTCAAACACTGGAAGCTTCATCATCAAAAATGACGCAGGAATGTTAGATTTACACTTTAGTTATGAATTTAATACGCAATATTCAAGACGACAGTATGTAATCTGACTAAGTTTTGATGGATTAAACATTATTATACGAAATATGCTTCGTTCAAAATAATATTACATGGAAGACGCTTGATAAAATATGTAAAACAATGCAAATTGACGACAATATTGATTGTTGTACATGGTCCGAAATTTAAAATTACGATTTCAAAGGTATTACGGCATTTTGGTCTAATAGTTGCATTTCGCTTTAATCCCACGTGGCCAAGTGGTCTAGGGGTATGATTCTCGCTTCGGGTGCGAGAGGTCCCGGGTTCAATTCCCGGCTTGGCCCATTTTAAAACTTTTACCTTGCTCTAGTAACTGCACATATGTGCCGAAATCATGTTAGTTATTAGGTTCAACTTTAATTAATGAAACAAATGACCGACCTAAGAAGCCAATTTAAACGAATTTATTCTCAAATGCGAGAAAATTATTTTAACTCTCATAATATATATTCCGCTAAAATATGCACTGCTAATTAATTTTTTCATTAGATTTTTTGCTTTATTAATAGCCTGCAAATATATTTGTAACGGGTCGATCTTTGCACGTTGATCTGGAAAGTGCTGCGTTTGGAATTCAAAACTATCACAAAATCTCGTACAAACGGCGTTACTTACGCCGCTATTCTAAAATACTGAATGTTGCCAAATTTATATTTCTTCATAAATTGTCGAATTTTTCAAACACTGGAAGCTTCATCATCAAAAATGACGCAGGAATGTTAGATTTACACTTTAGTTATGAATTTAATACGCAATATTCTAGACGACAGTATGTAATCTGACTAAGTTTTGATGGATTAAACATTATTATACGAAATATCCTTCGTTCAAAATAATATTATATGGAAGACGCTTGATAAAATATGTAAAACAATGCAAATTGACGACAATATTGATTGTTGTACATGGCCCGAAATTTAAAATTACGATTTCAAAGGTATTACGGCATTTTGGTCTAATAGTTGCATTTCGCTTTAATCCCACGTGGCCAAGTGGTCTAGGGGTATGATTCTCGCTTCGGGTGCGAGAGGTCCCGGGTTCAATTCCCGGCTTGGCCCATTTTAAAACTTTTACCTTGCTCTAGTAACTGCACATATGTGCCGAAATCATGTTAGTTATTAGGTTCAACCTTAATTAATGAAACAAATGACCGACCTAAGAAGCCAATTTAAACGAATTTATTCTCAAATGCGAGAAAATTATTTTAACTCTCATAATATATATTCCGCTAAAATATGCACTGCTAATTAATTTTTTCATTAGATTTTTTGCTTTATTAATAGCCTGCAAATATATTTGTAACGGGTCGATCTTTGCACGTTGATCTGGAAAGTGCTGCGTTTGGAATTCAAAACTATCACAAAATCTCGTACAAACGGCGTTACTTACGCCGCTATTCTAAAATACTGAATGTTGCCAAATTTATATTTCTTCATAAATTGTCGAATTTTTCAAACACTGGAAGCTTCATCATCAAAAATGACGCAGGAATGTTAGATTTACACTTTAGTTATGAATTTAATACGCAATATTCTAGACGACAGTATGTAATCTGACTAAGTTTTGATGGATTAAACATTATTATACGAAATATACTTCGTTCAAAATAATATTATATGGAAGACGCTTGATAAAATATGTAAAACAATGCAAATTGACGACAATATTGATTGTCTTACATGGTCCGAAATTTAAAATTACGATTTCAAAGGTATTACGGCATTTTGGTCTAATAATTGCATTTCGCTTTAATCCCACGTGGCCAAGTGGTCTAGGGGTATGATTCTCGCTTCGGGTGCGAGAGGTCCCGGGTTCAATTCCCGGCTTGGCCCATTTTAAAACTTTTACCTTGCTCTAGTAATTGCACATATGTGCCGAAATCATGTTAGTTATTAGGTTCAACTTTAATTAATGAAACAAATGACCGACCTAAGAAGCCAATTTAAACGAATTTATTCTCAAATGCGAGAAAATTATTTTAACTTTCATAATATATATTCCGCTAAAATATGCACTGCTAATTAATTTTTTCATTAGATTTTTTGCTTTATTAATAGCCTTCAAATATATTTGTAACGGGTCGATGTTTGCACGTTGATCTGGAAAGTGCTGCGTTTGGAATTCAAAACTATCACAAAATCTCGTACAAACGGCGTTACTTACGCCGCTATTCTAAAATACTGAATGTTGCCAAATTTATATTTCTTCATAAATTGTCGAATTTTTCAAACACTGGAAGCTTCATCATCAAAAATGACGCAGGAATGTTAGATTTACACTTTAGTTATGAATTTAATACGCAATATTCTAGACGACTGTATGTAATCTGACTAAGTTTTGATGGATTAAACATTATTATACGAAATATACTTCGTGCAAAATAATATTATATGGAAGACGCTTGATAAAATATGTAAAACAATTCAAATTGACGACAATATTGACTGTTGTACATGGTCCGAAATTGAAAACTACGATTTCAAAGGTATTACGGCATTTTGGTCTAATAGTTGCATTTTGCTTCAACCCCACGTGGCCAAGTGGTCTAGGGGTATGATTCTCGCTTCGGGTGCGAGAGGTCCCGGGTTCAATTCCCGGCTTGGCCCATTTTAAAACTTTTACCTTGCTCTAGTAACTGCACATATGTGCCGAAATCATGTTAGTTATTAAGTTCAACTTTAATTAATGAAACAAATGACCGGCCTAAGAAGCCAATTTAAACGAATTTATTCTCAAATGCGAGAAAATTATTTTAACTCTCATAATATATATTCCGCTAAAATATGCACTGCTAATTAATTTTTTCATTAGATTTTTTGCTTTATTAATAGCCTGCAAATATATTTGTAACGGGTCGATCTTTGCACGTTGATCTGGAAAGTGCTGCGTTTGGAATTCAAAACTATCACAAAATCTCGTACAAACGGCGTTACTTACGCCGCTATTCTAAAATACTGAATGTTGCCAAATTTATATTTCTTCATAAATTGTCGTATTTTTCAAACACTGGAAGCTTCATCATCAAAAATGACGCAGGAATGTTAGATGTATACTTTAGTTATGAATTTAATATGCAATATTCTAGACGACAGTATGTAATCTGACTAAGTTTTGATGGATTAAACATTATTATACGAAATATCCTTCGTTCAAAATAATATTATATGTAAGACGATTGGTAAAATATGTAAAACAATGCAAATTGACGACAATATTGATTGTTGTACATGGCCCGAAATTTAAAATTACGATTTCAAAGGTATTACGCCATTTTGGTCTAATATTTGCATTTCGCTTTAATCCACGTGGCCAAGTGGTCTAGGGGTATGATTCTCGCTTCGGGTGCGAGAGGTCCCGGGTTCAATTCCCGGCTTGGCCCATTTTAAAACTTTTACCTTGCCCTGGTAATTGCACATATGTGCCGAAATCATGTTAGTTATTAGGTTCAACTTTAATTAATGAAACAAATGACCGACCTAAGAAGCCAATTTAAACGAATTTATTCTCAAATGCGAGAAAATTATTTTAACTTTCATAATATATATTCCGCTAAAATATGCACTGCTAATTAATTTTTTCATTAGATTTTTTGCTTTATTAATAGCCTTCAAATATATTTGTAACGGGTCGATGTTTGCACGTTGATCTGGAAAGTGCTGCGTTTGGAATTCAAAACTATCACAAAATCTCGTACAAACGGCGTTACTTACGCCGCTATTCTAAAATACTGAATGTTGCCAAATTTATATTTCTTCATAAATTGTCGAATTTTTCAAACACTGGAAGCTTCATCATCAAAAATGACGCAGGAATGTTAGATTTACACTTTAGTTATGAATTTAATACGCAATATTCTAGACGACTGTATGTAATCTGACTAAGTTTTGATGGATTAAACATTATTATACGAAATATACTTCGTGCAAAATAATATTATATGGAAGACGCTTGATAAAATATGTAAAACAATTCAAATTGACGACAATATTGACTGTTGTACATGGTCCGAAATTGAAAACTACGATTTCAAAGGTATTACGGCATTTTGGTCTAATAGTTGCATTTCGCTTCAACCCCACGTGGCCAAGTGGTCTAGGGGTATGATTCTCGCTTCGGGTGCGAGAGGTCCCGGGTTCAATTCCCGGCTTGGCCCATTTTAAAACTTTTACCTTGCTCTAGTAACTGCACATATGTGCCGAAATCATGTTAGTTATTACGTTCAACTTTAATTAATTAAACAAATGACTGGCCTAAGAAGCCAATTTAAACGAATTTATTCTCAAATGCGAGAAAATTATTTTAACTCTCATAATATATATTCCGCTAAAATGTGCACTGCTAATTAATTTTTTCATTAGATTTTTTGCTTTATTAATAGCCTGCAATTATATTTGTAACGGGTCGAACTTTGCACGTTGGTCAGCAGAGTGCTGCGTTTGGAATTCAAAACTTTCACGAAATCTCGTACAAACGGCGTTACTTACGCCGCTATTTTAAAATACTGAATGTTTCCAAATTTATATTTCTTCAGAAATTGTCGTATTTTTCAAACACTGGAAGCTTCATCATCAAAAATGACGCAGGAATGTTAGATGTACACTTTAGTTATGAATTTAATACGCAATATTCTAGACGACAGTATGTAATCTGACTAAGTTTTGATGGATTAAACATTATTATACGAAATATGCTTCGTTCAAAATAATATTACATGGAAGACGCTTGATAAAATATGTAAAACAATGCAAATTGACGACAATATTGATTGTTGTACATGGCCCGAAATTTAAAATTACGATTTCAAAGGTATTACGGCATTTTGGTCTAATATTTGCATTTCGCTTTAATCCACGTGGCCAAGTGGTCTAGGGGTATGATTCTCGCTTCGGGTGCGAGAGGTCCCGGGTTCAATTCCCGGCTTGGCCCATTTTAAAACTTTTACCTTGCTCTAGTAACTGCACATATGTGCCGAAATCATGTTAGTTATTAAGTTCAACCTTAATTAATGAAACAAATGACCGGCCTAAGAAGCCAATTTAAACGAATTTATTCTCAAAGGCGAGTAAATTATTTTAACTCTCATAATATATATTCCGCTAAAATATGCACTGCTAATTAATTTTTTCATTAGATTTTTTGCTTTATTAATAGCCTGCAAATATATTTGTAACGGGTCGATCTTTGCACGTTGATCTGCAGAGTGCTGCGTTTGGAATTCAAAACTTTCACGAAATCTCGTACAAACGGCGTTACTTACGCCGCTATTCTAAAATACTGAATGTTGCCAAATTTATATTTCTTCAGAAATTGTCGAATTTTTCAAACACTGGAAGCTTCATCATCAAAAATGACGCAGGAATGTTAGATGTACACTTTAGTTATGAATTTAATACGCAATATTCTAGACGACAGTATGTAATCTGACTAAGTTTTGATGGATTAAACATTATTATACGAAATATCCTTCGTTCAAAATAATATTATATGGAAGACGCTTGGTAAAATATGTAAAACAATGCAAATTGACGACAATATTGATTGTTGTACATGGCCCGAAATTTAAAATTACGATTTCAAAGGTATTACGGCATTTTGGTCTAATATTTGCATTTCGCTTTAATCCACGTGGCCAAGTGGTCTAGGGGTATGATTCTCGCTTCGGGTGCGAGAGGTCCCGGGTTCAATTCCCGGCTTGGCCCATTTTAAAACTTTTACCTTGCTCTAGTAACTGCACATATGTGCCGAAATCATGTTAGTTATTAGGTTCAACTTTAATTAATGAAACAAATGACCGACCTAAGAAGCCAATTTAAACGAATTTATTCTCAAATGCGAGAAAATTATTTTAACTCTCATAATATATATTCCGCTAAAATATGCACTGCTAATTAATTTTTTCATTAGATTTTTTGCTTTATTAATAGCCTGCAAATATATTTGTAACGGGTCGATCTTTGCACGTTGATCTGCAGAGTGCTGCGTTTGGAATTCAAAACTTTCACGAAATCTCGTACAAACGGCGTTACTTACGCCGCTATTCTAAAATACTGAATGTTGCCAAATTTATATTTCTTCAGAAATTGTCGAATTTTTCAAACACTGGAAGCTTCATCATCAAAAATGACGCAGGAATGTTAGATTTACACTTTAGTTATGAATTTAATACGCAATATTCTAGACGACAGTATGTAATCTGACTAAGTTTTGATGGATTAAACATTATTATACGAAATATCCTTCGTTCAAAATAATATTATATGGAAGACGCTTGATAAAATATGTAAAACAATGCAAATTGACGACAATATTGATTGTTGTACATGGCCCGAAATTTAAAATTACGATTTCAAAGGTATTACGGCATTTTGGTCTAATATTTGCATTTCGCTTTAATCCACGTGGCCAAGTGGTCTAGGGGTATGATTCTCGCTTCGGGTGCGAGAGGTCCCGGGTTCAATTCCCGGCTTGGCCCATTTTAAAACTTTTACCTTGCTCTAGTAATTGCACATATGTGCCGAAATCATGTTAGTTATTAGGTTCAACTTTAATTAATGAAACAAATGACCGACCTAAGAAGCCAATTTAAACGAATTTATTCTCAAATGCGAGAAAATTATTTTAACTTTCATAATATATATTCCGCTAAAATATGCACTGCTAATTAATTTTTTCATTAGATTTTTTGCTTTATTAATAGCCTTCAAATATATTTGTAACGGGTCGATCTTTGCACGTTGATCTGGAAAGTGCTGCGTTTGGAATTCAAAACTATCACAAAATCTCGTACAAACGGCGTTACTTACGCCGCTATTCTAAAATACTGAATGTTGCCAAATTTATATTTCTTCATAAATTGTCGAATTTTTCAAACACTGGAAGCTTCATCATCAAAAATGACGCAGGAATGTTAGATTTACACTTTAGTTATGAATTTAATACGCAATATTCTAGACGACAGTATGTAATCTGACTAAGTTTTGATGGATTAAACATTATTATACGAAATATACTTCGTGCAAAATAATATTATATGGAAGACGCTTGATAAAATATGTAAAACAATGCAAATTGACGACAATATTGATTGTTGTACATGGCCCGAAATTTAAAATTACGATTTCAAAGGTATTACGGCATTTTGGTCTAATAGTTGCATTTCGCTTTAATCCACGTGGCCAAGTGGTCTAGGGGTATGATTCTCGCTTCGGGTGCGAGAGGTCCCGGGTTCAATTCCCGGCTTGGCCCATTTTAAAACTTTTACCTTGCTCTAGTAACTGCACATATGTGCCGAAATCATGTTAGTTATTACGTTCAACTTTAATTAATGAAACAAATGACCGGCCTAAGAAGCCAATTTAAACGAATTTATTCTCAAATGCGAGAAAATTATTTTAACTCTCATAATATATATTCCGCTAAAATATGCACTGCTAATTAATTTTTTCATTAGATTTTTTGCTTTATTAATAGCCTGCAAATATATTTGTAACGGGTCGATCTTTGCACGTTGATCTGCAGAGTGCTGCGTTTGGAATTCAAAACTTTCACGAAATCTCGTACAAACGGCGTTACTTACGCCGCTATTCTAAAATACTGAATGTTTCCAAATTTATATTTCTTCAGAAATTGTCGAATTTTTCAAACACTGGAAGCTTCATCATCAAAAATGACGCAGGAATGTTAGATGTACACTTTAGTTATGAATTTAATACGCAATATTCTAGACGACAGTATGTAATCTGACTAAGTTTTGATGGATTAAACATTATTATACGAAATATCCTTCGTTCAAAATAATATTATATGTAAGACGCTTGATAAAATATGTAAAACAATGCAAATTGACGACAATATTGATTGTTGTACATGGCCCGAAATTTAAAATTACGATTTCAAAGGTATTACGCCATTTTGGTCTAATATTTGCATTTCGCTTTAATCCACGTGGCCAAGTGGTCTAGGGGTATGATTCTCGCTTCGGGTGCGAGAGGTCCCGGGTTCAATTCCCGGCTTGGCCCATTTTAAAACTTTTACCTTGCTCTAGTAATTGCACATATGTGCCGAAATCATGTTAGTTATTAGGTTCAACTTTAATTAATGAAACAAATGACCGACCTAAGAAGCCAATTTAAACGAATTTATTCTCAAATGCGAGAAAATTATTTTAACTTTCATAATATATATTCCGCTAAAATATGCACTGCTAATTAATTTTTTCATTAGATTTTTTGCTTTATTAATAGCCTTCAAATATATTTGTAACGGGTCGATGTTTGCACGTTGATCTGGAAAGTGCTGCGTTTGGAATTCAAAACTATCACAAAATCTCGTACAAACGGCGTTACTTACGCCGCTATTCTAAAATACTGAATGTTGCCAAATTTATATTTCTTCATAAATTGTCGAATTTTTCAAACACTGGAAGCTTCATCATCAAAAATGACGCAGGAATGTTAGATTTACACTTTAGTTATGAATTTAATACGCAATATTCTAGACGACAGTATGTAATCTGACTAAGTTTTGATGGATTAAACATTATTATACGAAATATACTTCGTTCAAAATAATATTATATGGAAGACGCTTGATAAAATATGTAAAACAATTCAAATTGACGACAATATTGATTGTTGTACATGGTCCGAAATTTAAAATTACGATTTCAAAGGTATTACGGCATTTTGGTCTAATAGTTGCATTTCGCTTTAATCCACGTGGCCAAGTGGTCTAGGGGTATGATTCTCGCTTCGGGTGCGAGAGGTCCCGGGTTCAATTCCCGGCTTGGCCCATTTTAAAACTTTTACCTTGCTCTAGTAACTGCACATATGTGCCGAAATCATGTTAGTTATTAAGTTCAACTTTAATTAATGAAACAAATGACCGACCTAAGAAGCCAATTTAAACGAATTTATTCTCAAATGCGAGAAAATTATTTTAACTCTCATAATATATATTCCGCTAAAATATGCACTGCTAATTAATTTTTTCATTAGATTTTTTGCTTTATTAATAGCCTGCAAATATATTTGTAACGGGTCGATCTTTGCACGTTGGTCAGCAGAGTGCTGCGTTTGGAATTCAAAACTTTCACGAAATCTCGTACAAACGGCCTTACTTACGCCGCTATTCTAAAATACTGAATGTTTCCAAATTTATATTTCTTCAGAAATTGTCGAATTTTTCAAACACTGGAAGCTTCATCATCAAAAATGACGCAGGAATGTTAGATGTACACTTTAGTTATGAATTTAATACGCAATATTCTAGACGACAGTATGTAATATGACTAAGTTTTGATGGATTAAACATTATTATACGAAATATACTTCGTGCAAAATAATATTATATGGAAGACGCTTGATAAAATATGTAAAACAATTCAAATTGACGACAATATTCACTGTTGTACATGGTCCGAAATTGAAAACTAAGATTTCAAAGGTATTACGGCATTTTGGTCTAATAGTTGCATTTCGCTTTATATCCACGTGGCCAAGTGGTCTAGGGCTATGTTTCTCCCTTCGGGTGCGAGAGGTCCCGGGTCCAATTCCCGGCTTGGCCCATTTTAAAACTTTTACCTTGCTCTACTAACTGCACATATGTGCCGAAATCATGTTAGTTATTAAGTTCAACTTTAATTAATGAAACAAATGACAGACCTAAGAAGCCAATTTGAACGAATTTATTCTCAAATGCTGGAAAATTATTTTAACTCTCATAATATATATTCCACTAAAATATGCACTGCTGATTAATTTATTCATTCGATTTTTTGCTTTATTAATAGCCTGCAAATATATTTGTAACGGGTCGATCTTTGCACGTTGATCTGCAGAGTGCTGCGTTTGGAATTCAAAACTTTCACGAAATCTCGTACAAACGGCTTTAATAACGCCGCTATTCTAATATACTGAATGTTTCCAAATTTATATTTCTTCAGAAATTGTCGAATTTTTCAAACACTGGAAGCTTCATCATCAAAAATGACGCAGGAATGTTAGATGTACACTTTAGTTATGAATTTAATACGCAATATTCTAGACGACAGTATGTAATCTGACTAAGTTTTGATGGATTAAACATTATTATACGAAATATCCTTCGTTCAAAATAATATTATATGTAAGACGCTTGATAAAATATGTAAAACAATGCAAATTGTCGACAATAATGATTGTTGTACATGGCCAGAAATTTAAAATAACGATTTCAAAGGTATTACGGTATTTTGGTCTAATAGTTGCATTTCGCTTTAATCCTACGTGGCCAAGTAGTCTAGGGGTATGATTCCCGCTTCGGGTGCGAGAGGTCCCGGGTTCAGTTCCCGGCTTGGCCCATTTTAAAACTTTTACCTTGCTCTAGTAACTGCACATATGTGCCGAAATCATGTTAGTTATTAAGTTCAACCTTAATTAATGAAACAAATGACCGGCCTAAGAAGCCAATTTAAACGAATTTATTCTCAAATGCGAGTAAATTATTTTAACTCTCATAATATATATTCCGCTAAAATATGCACTGCTAATTAATTTTTTCATTAGATTTTTTCGTTTATTAATAGCATGCAAATATATTTTTAACGGGTCGATCTTTGCACGTTGGTCAGCAGAGTGCTGCGTTTGGAATTCAAAACTTTCACGAAATCTCGTACAAACGGCGTTACTTACGCCGCTATTCTAAAATACTGAATGTTTCCAAATTTATATTTCTGCAGAAATTGTCGAATTTTTCAAACACTGGAAGCTTCATCATCAAAAATGACGCAGGAATGTTAGATGTACAAATTAGTTATGATTTTAATACGCAATAATCTAGACGACAGAATGTACTTTGACTAAGTTTTGATGGATTAAACATTATTATACGAAATATCCTTCCTTCAAAATAATACTACATGGAAGACGCTTGATAAAATATGTAAAACAATGCAAATTGACGACAATATTGATTGATGTACATGGCCGGAAAATTAAAATTACGATTTCAAAGGTATTACGGCATTTTGGTCTAATAGTTGCATTTCGCTTTAATACAACGTGGCCAAGTGGTCTAGGGGTATGATTCTCGCTTCGGGTGCGAGAGGTCCCGGGTTAAATTCCCGGATTGGCCCATTTTAAAACTTTTACCTTGCTCTAGTAACTGCACATATGTGCCGAAATCATGTTAGTTATTACGTTCAACTTTAATTAATTAAACAAATGACTGGCCTAATAAGCCAATTTAAACGAATTTATTCTCAAATGCGAGAAAATTATTTTAACCCTCATAATATATATTCCGCTAAAATGCGCACTGCTAATTAATTTTTTCATTAGATTTTTTGCTTTATTAATAGCCTGCAATTATATTTGTAACGGGTCGAACTTTGCACGTTGGTCAGCAGAGTGCTGCGTTTGGAATTCAAAACTTTCACGAAATCTCGTACAAACGGCGTTACTTACGCCGCTATTCTAAAATACTGAATGTTGCCAAATTTATATTTCTTCATAAATTGTCGAATTTTTCAAACACTGGAAGCTTCATCATCAAAAATGACGCAGGAATGTTAGATTTACACTTTAGTTATGAATTTAATACGCAATATTCTAGACGACAGTATGTAATCTGACTAAGTTTTGATGGATTAAATATTATTATACGAAATATCCTTCGTTCAAAATAATATTATATGGAAGACGCTTGATAAAATATGTAAAACAATGCAAATTGACGACAATATTGATTGTTGTACATGGCCAGAAATTTAAAATAACGATTTCAAAGGTATTACGGTATTTTGGTCTAATAGTTGCATTTCGCTTTAATCCTACGTGGCCAAGTAGTCTAGGGGTATGATTCCCGCTTCGGGTGCGAGAGGTCCCGGGTTCAGTTCCCGGCTTGGCCCATTTTAAAACTTTTACCTTGCTCTAGTAACTGCACATATGTGCCGAAATCATGTTAGTTATTAAGTTCAACTTTAATTAATGAAACAAATGACCGACATAAGAAGGCAATTTAAACGATTTTATTCTCAAATGCGAGAAAATTATTTTAATCCTCATAATATATATTCCGCTAAAATATGCACTGCTAAATAATTTTTTCATTAGATTTTTTGCTTTATTAATAGCCTGCAAATATATTTGTAACGGGTCGCGCTTTGCACCTCGATCTGCAGAGTGCTGCGTTTGGAATTCAAAACTTTCACAAAATCTCGTACAAACGGCCTTACTTACGCCGCTATTCTAAAATACTGAATGTTTCCAAAAATATATTTCTTCAGAAATTGTCGAATTTTTCAAACACTGGAAGCTTCATCATCAGAAATGACGCAGGAATGTTAGATGTACACTTTAGTTATGAATTTTATACGCAATATTCTAGACGACAGTATGTAATCTGACCTGTTTTGATGGATTAAAGATTATTATACGAAATGATCCTTCTTCTGTTCAAAATACGATATATGGAAGACGCTTCGACAAAAAATATGTAAAACAATTCTAAATTGACGACAATAATGATTGTTACATGGTCCGTGGTAATTTAAAATTACGATTTCAAAAGGTATTGGCTTTATATTTTGGTCTAATAGTTGTATTTTGGTTTTAATCCCACTGTGGCCAAGTGGTTCAGGGGTATGATTTCTGGATGCGAGAGGTCCCGGGTTCTATTCCCGGCTTGGCCCATTTTAAAACTTTTACGTTGCTCTAGTAACTGCACATATGTGCTGAAATCATGTTAGTTATTAAGTTTAACCTTAATTAATGAAACAAATGACCGGCCTAAGAAGCCAATTTAAACGAATTTATTCTCAAATGCGAGAAAATTATTTTAACTTTCATAATATATATTCCGCTAAAATATGCACTGCTAATTAATTTTTTTCATTAGATTTTTTGCTTTATTAATAGCCTTCAAATATTTTTGTAACGGGTCGATGTTTGCACGTTGATCTGGAAAGTGCTGCGTTTGGAATTCAAAACTATCACAAAATCTCGTACAAACGGCGTTACTTACGCCGCTATTCTAAAATACTGAATGTTGCCAAATTTATATTTCTTCATAAATTGTCGAATTTTTCAAACACTGGAAGCTTCATCATCAAAAATGACGCAGGAATGTTAGATTTAAACTTTAGTTATGAATTTAATACGCAATATTCTAGACCACTGTATGTAATCTGACTAAGTTTTGATGGATTAAACATTATTATACGAAATATACTTCGTGCAAAATAATATTATATGTAAGACGATTGGTAAAATATGTAAAACAATGCAAATTGACGACAATATTGATTGTTGTACATGGCCCGAAATTTAAAATTACGATTTCAAAGGTATTACGCCATTTTGGTCTAATATTTGCATTTCGCTTTAATCCACATGGCCAAGTGGTCTAGGGGTATGATTCTCGCTTCGGGTGCGAGAGGTCCCGGGTTCAATTCCCGGCTTGGCCCATTTTAAAACTTTTACCTTGCTCTAGTAACTGCACATATGTGCCGAAATCATGTTAGTTATTAAGTTCAACTTTAATTAATGAAACAAATGACCGACCTAAGAAGCCAATTTAAACGAATTTATTCTCAAATGCGAGAAAATTATTTTAACTTTCATAATATATATTCCGCTAAAATATGCACTGCTAATTAATTTTTTCATTAGATTTTTTGCTTTATTAATAGCCTGCAAATATATTTGTAACGGGTCGATCTTTGCACGTTGGTCTGCAGAGTGCTGCGTTTGGAATTCAAAACTTTCACGAAATCTCGTACAAACGGCCTTACTTACGCCGCTATTTTAAAATACTGAATGTTTCCAAATTTATATTTCTTCAGAAATTGTCGAATTTTTCAAACACTGGAAGCTTCATCATCAAAAATGACGCAGGAATGTTAGATGTATACTTTAGTTATGAATTTAATACGCAATATTCTAGACGACAGTATGTAATCTGACTAAGTTTTGATGGATTAAACATTATTATACGAAATATCCTTCGTTCAAAATAATATTATATGTAAGACGATTGGTAAAATATGTAAAACAATGCAAATTGACGACAATATTGATTGTTGTACATGGCCCGAAATTTAAAATTACGATTTCAAAGGTATTACGCCATTTTGGTCTAATATTTGCATTTCGCTTTAATCCACGTGGCCAAGTGGTCTAGGGGTATGATTCTCGCTTCGGGTGCGAGAGGTCCCGGGTTCAATTCCCGGCTTGGCCCATTTTAAAACTTTTACCTTGCTCTAGTAACTGCACATATGTGCCGAAATCATGTTAGTTATTAGGTTCAACTTTAATTAATGAAACAAATGACCGACCTAAGAAGCCAATTTAAACGAATTTATTCTCAAATGCGAGAAAATTATTTTAACTTTCATAATATATATTCCGCTAAAATATGCACTGCTAATTAATTTTTTCATTAGATTTTTTGCTTTATTAATAGCCTTCAAATATATTTGTAACGGGTCGATGTTTGCACGTTGATCTGGAA
Organism: Eudiplozoon nipponicum; assembly: GCA_029291075.1. Taxonomy (NCBI): domain Eukaryota; kingdom Metazoa; phylum Platyhelminthes; class Monogenea; order Mazocraeidea; family Diplozoidae; genus Eudiplozoon; species Eudiplozoon nipponicum. Next base: position 1,191 of record JAQBSW010004485.1, on the reverse strand, counting down.
AGTGCTGCGTTTGGAATTCAAAACTATCACAAAATCTCGTACAAACGGCGTTACTTACGCCGCTATTCTAAAATACTGAATGTTGCCAAATTTATATTTCTTCATAAATTGTCGAATTTTTCAAACACTGGAAGCTTCATCATCAAAAATGACGCAGGAATGTTAGATTTACACTTTAGTTATGAATTTAATACGCAATATTCTAGACGACAGTATGTAATCTGACTAAGTTTTGATGGATTAAACATTATTATACGAAATATCCTTCGTTCAAAATAATACTATATGGAAGACGCTTGATAAAATATGTAAAACAATGCAAATTGACGACAATATTGATTGTTGTACATGGCCCGAAATTTAAAATTACGATTTCAAAGGTATTACGGCATTTTGGTCTAATAGTTGCATTTCGCTTTAATACAACGTGGCCAAGTGGTCTAGGGGTATGATTCTCGCTTCGGGTGCGAGAGGTCCCTGGATCAATTCCCGCCTTGGCCCATTTTAAAACTTTTTCCTTGCTCTAGTAACTGCACATATGTGCCGAAATCATGTTAGTTATTAAGTTCAACTTTAATTAATGAAACAAATGACCGGCCTAAGAAGCCAATTTAAACGAATTTATTCTCAAATGCGAGAAAATTATTTTAACTCTCATAATATATATTCCGCTAAAATATGCACTGCTAATTAATTTTTTCATTAGATTTTTTGCTTTATTAATAGCCTGCAAATATATTTGTAACGGGTCGATCTTTGCACGTTGATCTGCAGAGTGCTGCGTTTGGAATTCAAAACTTTCACGAAATCTCGTACAAACGGCCTTACTTACGCCGCTATTTTAAAATACTGAATGTTTCCAAATTTATATTTCTTCAGAAATTGTCGTATTTTTCAAACACTGGAAGCTTCATCATCAAAAATGACGCAGGAATGTTAGATGTATACTTTAGTTATGAATTTAATACGCAATATTCTAGACGACAGTATGTAATCTGACTAAGTTTTGATGGATTAAACATTATTATACGAAATATACTTCGTGCAAAATAATATTATATGGAAGACGCTTGATAAAATATGTAAAACAATGCAAATTGACGACAATATTGACTGTTGTACATGGTCCGAAATTGAAAACTACGATTTCAAAGGTATTACGGCATTTTGGTCTAATAGTTGCATTTTGCT